>PVJS01046043.1:0-15965 GCA_004027185.1 Glis glis | reverse complement strand
AGGAGGAGGAGGAGGAGGAGGAGGAGGAGGAAAGAGAAAAAGAAAACCACTCCATTCCAAAACAAGGGTCCTCCTGTGTGACCGGCTTGCCCAGAGAAGGTAGGGAGAGGTGGAGTGGGGCTTGGGCATCTTGCTTACAACTCTGAGAATCCTGGACCCAGAATCCGACTCCAGGGGCCCTGCCTGCTCCCTGACCTGTCACTGCCTCTCCAGCTGGGGCCTCACAGTTTGTCTTCTCTATGTTCATATCCGCCCCCTTCACACCTGGCAAGGTGCGCGCACGTCCCTGCGAGAGCCAATCCTTGCTTTCCTCTTCTGCTCAGCTCTTACCACTTCTGTCTCTGGCTTAACAGTGAGCTAGACTCAACTGTTCGCAGGTCCTCCATTGGGCTCTGCCTTTTCTAAGATCTCCAGGGAGCTCCCATGCGCTTCTTTCTCTTAGACATCTCGTCCCTGCCTCCACATCCCCACCGTATTGGTTCAGTCTCGTTTATTTTTCAAGCCTCAGCCTAAGATTGAACTTTTTTTTTTTTTTGCGGTACTGGGGATTGAACCCAGGGGCATTCTACCTCCGAGCTACACCCCCAGCCCTATTTTTTATTCTTTATTTTGAAACAGGGTCTCACTAAGTTGCGGAGGGCCTCACTAAGTAGCTGAGGCTGGCCGTGAACCCCATCCTCCGGTCTCCGCCTCCCAAGTACTGGGATGACAAGCATGCGCCACCACGCCCGGCCCAAGATTGAACTTCTTTTGGGAACTCTCATGGCAGACTGGATTAGATCTGTTATGTTCAGACCCTTTGTCTCGGAGAGACCACTAGGAGACTAAGCCGTATGCAACCACAGAAGAGCCTTTATTCAAGCTTAAGCTTGGGTGCCCGACATAAACTGACACAGCAGTTTAGTACGGGGACCCCAGGCACGTTTTTGCTTCAGTTTTTATAATTTTTAAACAAAGAGCCTCAGTTTCCCTCTGCTAATTGGACAGTTCCACGTGGGTTTGCCTGACCTTTACCAGGATTGGTTATAGATACAGTTGATCATCACAGACTGGTTAGACATTCGCTGTCCTTGTACATTCTATATTGGAAGATGTTTTCTCTAACTTTCCAGACTGTTACAGTAATAGTAACCACAATAACCATTAATCTATAGAAGGCCATCTTGACCTCAGTCAAGAGGGTCCCAAGTAAAGATGTTTTGCTTTTCCAACAGATGTCTAGGTCAGGGATTGAGTCCGCTAAAGACATCCTGCCTTGTTAGCCGGAGCCTACAGCAAACAGTTTTAACTTTAACTATTTCAATGCTGTAAGGGGGTCCTTACAGGTCCTCTGCTTAGTGCCCTGGATGATCCCTATCACAGCACATACCACACTGCACTGCATCCTCCTGATAACCCACCTGTACCCTCCACCGGACTCTAAGCTCCATCAGGGCAGGGACTGTCTGCGTAGACCTGATACGGAGCTGGCATCCAATGAATAGGTGTTGAAAGAATGAATGGGAGATGGACATGGTGGTGCACTCCTGTAATCCCAGTACTTGAGAGGAGGAAACAGGAGGATTGCAGGTTCAAGGCCAGCCTCAGCAACTTAGTGAGACCCTGTTTCTTTTTTTTTTTTTTTTTGCGGTACCAGGGATTGAACCCAGGGGCGTTCTACCTCCGCGCTACACCCCCGGCCCTATTTTTTTTTATACTTTATTTTGAAACTGGGTCTCACGAAGTTGCGGAGGGCCTCACTAAGGGGAGAGAGAGAGAGAGAGAGAGAGAAAGAGAGCTGAGGCTGGCCGCGAACACGGATCCTCCGGTCTCTGCCTCCCAAAGTACTGGGATTAAAGCGTGCGCCACCACGCCCGGCCGAGACCCTGTTTCAAAATAAAAAATATATATATCAAAAGGGCTGGGGTATAACTCAGTGGTAGAATGCCCTTGGGTTCAATCCCCAATACCAAAAAGTAAATAAATAAATAATAAAAAGGAGAGAGAGAGAGAGAGAGAGAGAATGAATAAGAATATGGGTGGATGGGCTGGGCGTGGTGGCGCACGCTTGTAATCCCAGTACTTGGGAGGCAGAGAATGGAGGATCCGGGTTCGCGGCCAGCCTCAGCTACTGAGTGAGGCCTTCTGCAACCTCATGAGACCCGGTTTCAAAATAAAGTATAAAAAATAGGGCCAGGGGTGTAGCGCGGAGGTAGAATGCCCCTGGGTTCAATCCCCGGTACCACAAAAAAAAAAAAAAGAATATGGGTGGATGGATGATGGATGGGTGGGTGGGTGGATGGGTAGATGGATGGATGGGATTCCCATAAGAGAATTTATAAGATTTTTCAGTATGTCTGGAGCTGGTCCCTGGAGCTTCAGTTAGGACTTATGGGGGCCACTGGTCAGATAACAAGGCAAAGAAGCGAAGGGGTTTTCACCATCATCAAGGTCTCCATGAGGAGCTGGGCATGATGGGGCACGCTTGTAATCCCAGCACTTGGGAGGCTGAGATAGGAGGATCCCAGGTTCGAGGACAGCCTCAGCAAGTAGTGAGACTCTCAGCAACCTGGAGAGACTCTGTTTCAATAACAAAAAATAAAAAAGGCTAGGGATTTATCTCGGAGGTAGAAAACCCCTGGGTTCAGCTGGGTGTGGTAGCACATGCCTGTAATCCCAGTACTTGGGAGGCTGAGACAGGAGGATTACAGGTTCACGGCCAGCCTGAACAACCTCGTGGGACCCTCCACAACTTAGTGAGACCCTGTTTCAACATAAAAAATAAAATAAAATAGGACTGGGGGCATAGCTCAGAGGTAGAATGCCTCTGGGTTTGATCCCCAGTACACACACAAAAAAAAAGGAAAAGAAAAGAAAAAAGAAAACCCCTGGGTTCAATCCCCAGTCACACACGCACGCATGCACGCATGCACATGCACACACACACCTTGAGGAGTGAGGGAGTAACTTTCCCAGAGCTGCCCTATGCATCTGCTTTTTTTTTTTTTTTTTTTTTTTTTTTGCGGTACTGTGGATGGAACCCAGGGGCGTTCTACTTTCGAGCTACACCCCCAGCCCTATTTTTTATTCTTTATTTTGAAACAGGGTCTCGCTAAGTTGCAGAGGGCCTCACTAAGTAGCTGAGGCTGGCCGCGAACCCGGATCCTCCAGTCTCAGCCTCCTGAGTACTGGGATTACAAGTGTGCGTGACCACGCCCGGCTGCGCATCTGCTTTTGTGCCTTTGCTGGAAGCTGGGCTGGGATCCAGGGAGCATTCTAATCCTGAAAGGGAGCAGAAGCTCATTTATATACAGGCAGCCCAAGCTCCCTGAATCTCCAAGCTGCAAGCCCCATCCCCTCTTTCCCTAAGTCTCCATGCCCAGCTCTTTATTTTTTATTTTTATTTTTATCTTTATTTTTATTTTGTGGTACCGGGGATTGAACCCATAGGCATTCTACCTCCAAGCTGCACCCACAGCCCTAGTTTTTATTCTTTATTTTGAAACAGGGTCTCACAAAGTTGCGGAGGGCCTCACTAAGTGACTGAGGTTGCCCGCGAACCCGGATCCTCTGGTCTCTGCCTCCCAAGTACTGAGATTACAAGCATGCGCCACCATGCCCGGCCCAGACTCTTGTTTAATAGTGGAAAGGCTCACTGTTTCTTTCTGGCTACTTTCTGCTGGCAAGAGGGTCATTGTCCTAAGGGAGGGAAGGGGCTCTTTTTTGAGTTTGAAGAAGGAGAGCGGCAGCCACTACTTTTGGGGTCATTGCTTGGGAGATTGCGGTGATGTGGTTAGTCAGGAATCTCTGGAGCCGGGCTTGTAATTACACATGCTTGTAATCCCAGTACTTGGGAGGCTGAGACCAGAGGATCCGGGTTCGCAGCCAGCCTCAGCTACTTAGTGAGGCCAGGCCCTCCTCAACTTAGTGAGACCCTGTTTCAAAATAAAGAATAAAAAATAGGGCTGGGGGTGGAGCTCGGAGGTAGAATGCCCCTGGGTTCAATCCCCAGTACCACCCAAAACAAAACAAAAAAAGGGATCTCTGGAAGAGACTTACAATGCATGGTAAGAACATCAGCCCTAAGTCGAGCATACTAAGGGGAACCAGGAAGGGCAAGCCATTGTTGGAAGGGGACCATAGTCCCTTTTAGCTCTTTTTGTGTGTGTGTGTGGTACTGGGGATGGAACCCAGGGCCATTCTACCTCTGAGCTACACCCCCAGTCCTTTTTTATTCTTTTACTTTGAAACAGGGTCTCACTAAGTTGCAGAGGGTCTCACTAAATTGCTGAAACTGGCCACAAACCTGTGATCCTCCTGTCTCTGCCTCCCAAGTACGGGGATTACAAGTGTGCACCACCATGTCTGGCTTTTTTTTTTTTTTAGCTCTTTTGAGACTATTCTCTGCCCGAGTTTTGAGATGGGTGGCACCCTCTTTAACCAAACCTGATTTATTAGCAAAGAAGCAACATTGTTCCTGGAGGAGACGACTGGGGATAAGGTCTATGGTAGATGGGTCCTTTTGTAGAGCCTGCCCAAGGAAATGGGGCTGTCCCTGAAACCTGAGTGAGGCCTATCCAGGTGAGCTGTTGTGAAGTGTGGGGTGTGGAATGTGGGTCAGGCCAGGTGAAGGCAAATAGGTGCTGGGAAGAGGCATCAATAGGTATAGTAAAGAAGCCATCATTTAGGTCTAATACTGAGAAGTGTGTAGTGGAGGGAAGTATTTGGGAGAGTAGGGTATCAGGGTTTGGCATCACCAGGAAGGTGGGGCAAACAGCTGCATTAGTGCATAGTAGGTCCTGAACAAGGCAGTAAGAGCAACTGGGGTTTTTTTGTTTTGTTTTTTTTACGGTACCGGGGATTGAACCCAGGGGCATTCTTCCTCCGCGCTACACCCCCAGCCCTATTTTTTATACTTTATTTTGAAAACGGGTCTCACAAAGTTGCGGAGGGCCTCACTAAGTAGGGAGAGAGAAAGAGAGAGAGAGACAGGGAGAGAGAGAGCTGAGGCTGGCCGCGAACCTGGATCCTCCGGTCTCCGCCTCCCAAAGTACTGGGATTACAAGCGTGCGCCACCACGCCCGGCTGCGACTGGGTTTTTTAACAGAAAGGATGGGAGTGTTATGGGAAGAGTGGCTGGGTATGAGAATATGGGCTGCAAGAAGGTGAGGAATAATGGGGTTGAGTCTGAGTATTCCACTGGGTTTGAGGGGGTACTGGGGAACCCTAACTGAGCAGGAGGATCCTTAAGTGAGATATGAATAGGAGTGTGGTGTGTGGCCGTGACCCGTGGTCAGTTTGCCAGACTTGGGGACTGGCGTGATCAAGAATTGTTTTAAGCCGGGCGTGGTGGCGCAGGCTTGTAATCCCAGTACTTGGGAGGCGGAGACCGGAGGATCCGCGGCCAGCCTCAGCTACTTAGTGAGGCCTTCTGCAACTTCGTGAGACCCGGTTTCAAAATAAAGTATAAAAAATAGGGCCGGGGGTGTAGCGCGGAGGTAGAATGTCCCTAGGTTCAATCCCGGTACCGCAAAAAAAAAAAAAAAAAAAAGAATTGTTTTAATAGAGGAGGATCGTGGAGATGGAATTTCCTGTTTGCAGAGGAAGATATAAGGATGGGTTTGGCTCAATCCCTCCAACCAGATGGAGGCCCCTAATTTATGTAAGAGATCTCAGCCTACTAGGGGAATGAGGCAATTGGGAATAACCCTAAAATAGGGGGTTAATGTAATCTCTCTAAAGGTACAGAAAAGAGGAGGTGTCTGCAGGGAGTGTTCCTCAATGCCCCTCATGCCAAATATAGATACAGAGGACAAAAAGGAGGCCCCTAAAATTTATTTATTTTTGTTACTGGGGAATGAACCCAGGGATGTTCTACCATTGAGCTTCATCCCCAGTCCTATTTTTTTTTTTTGGTACTAGGAATTGAACCCAGGGGCATTCTACCTCAGAACTACATCCCCAGCCCTATTTTTTTATTCTTTATTTTGAGACAGGGTCTCACTAAGTTGCAGAGGGCTACACCCCTAGCCCTATTATTATTATTATTATTATTATTATTATTGCGGTACTGGGGATTGAACCCAGGGGCATTCTACCTCTGAGCTATACCCCCAGCCCTATTTTTCATTCTTTATTTTGAAACAGGGTCTCACTAAGTTGTGGAGGGCCTCACTAAGTAGCTGAGGCTGGCCGTGAACCCGGATCCTCCGGTCTCAGCCTCCCAAGTACTGGGATTACAAGCATGTGCCACCACGCCCGGCTCCCCTAGCCCTATTTTTAATTTTTTATTTTGAAACAGTGTCTTGCTAGCTTGATGAGAGTCTCACTACTTGCTGAGGCTGGCCACAAACCTGAGATCCTCCTGTCTCAGCCTCCCAAGTACTGGGATTACAAGCGTGTGCCACCACGCCCGGCCTAAAATTTAGTTAATATGGGAAGGTTAGCCCTGATATCCAGAACAAAAGAGATTTGCTTACCGGACACTGTCCCAATCACCCTGTGCTCTTTGGCCTCAGTCACTGGTCATGGAGGCTGCAGATCCTGGGCGACATCAATCTGAGGTCAGGGCCATGAGTGAGGCAAACTCAGTGTTTGGGCCTTTTAGAGAACAAGGCAGGTTTGAACCTGGGCAGGGGGTGGGGACGCCCTGCCTGAGGCATTTCCATTTCGAATGTCCCCAAAGCAGACAGCACTGGGTAGGCGTACACGGATTGGGCAAACCCATATTGGAAACAGACACCTGGAGGTTGGGAGGAGGTGCAGCTACTGGATCTAGTTGGAGATGGGGTGTGCCAAAGCTGAAGCCAGCATTTGATGTTTAAGGTGGAGATGTCTCTCCTCTTGGGCTCTTGCTCATCCTCTCTACCATTAAAGACCCTGAAGGCTATATTAAGGAGCTCTCTGCAGGAAGTTAAAGGGTCATCTTCAAGCTTTTTTAGTTCTTGGCGTGTATCTGGAATTGATTGGGTGATGGAGTCATTGTGTAAGAAATGTTGGCCATCTGCCAGCTTGGGTTTAAGTTGGTGTGTTGTACCATGACCTCAGTTAAGCGAGAGAGGAAAAGGGCTGGGTTTTTATCTGGTAGTTGGGTAATCAATCTCCTTTAACTTGTCATAATTAACAGCCGTATGGACATTTTTTTCTATGCCAGCCAGAAGGCAGGTAATCATGGTGTCGCCTGGCTAGGCCTTTGGTGTTTCTTTGATAGTCCCAGTTGGGCTCAGTGCTGGGGACAGCAGCTTGGGCAATAGGGTGGTGGTCAGGGGCTTGGCCATGTACCTGGTCTGTGTGGGCCTCTGCTGTGTGCCAAATTAAATCATTTTTTTCCATTGGTACTGGGGATTGAACCCAGAGGCATTCTACCTCCAAGTTATACCCCCAGCCTGATTTTATTTATTTTGTTTCTTTTTTTTTTTTTTGCGGTACTGGGGATTGAACCCAGGGGCATTCTACCTCCGAGCTACACCCCCAGCCCTATTTTTTATTCTTTATTTTGAAACAGGGTCTCACTAAGTTGCAGAGGGCCTCACTAAGTAGCTGAGGCTGGCCGCGAACCCGGATCCTCCAGTCTCAGCCTCCCAAGTACTGGGATTATAAGCGTGCGTCACCATGCCCTGCTCAAATTAAATCATTTTAATCAGCAGTGAGGGTATTAAGATAATATAGAGGTCTTGCCAAGTGAGATTAAAAGACTGGGTCATTCGAGGAAATGCCTTACAAAATTTGGAGGGATTTTCAGGAAAGGATCCCAATTGCTGCTCAATTTGGGAAAGGTCAGAAACAGTGCAGGGAACATGGACCCAGACAATGTCCTCGGCTCCTGCCTTCTCACCGAGGGGAGGATAGGTTGGGCAGTGCGAGATTGTGTATGGGGGGGGGCAGAAGAAGGGGGAGGGGGTTGGAACTGATGGAGATGCAGGGAGAGGGGATGGAGTCTGGTTAAGATGGGGAAGGGGAATATCGGGGTTGGTGGGAGAAGGAGTAGGTGGGGGACAGGGGTGGTAAGGTGGGGTTTGTCAGTCAGGTCATGGGGAGGGGTGTCATTGGGTGGTGTGGGAATTTGGGGAGGGGTAGGACTGTGGAGAAGAAGGACCTGATGGGGCAACAGATGTACAGAGAGGGCTTTCCTTTGAGATCGAAGGAGGCTTGGGTATAAGCAATCTCCCCCCATTCGTGTTCCCCTGGAGAAGTGATCTAAGTCCTGAAGAATTTGGGAATCTTAAGTTCCATTTTCTGGCCAAAGGCTGCCATTATCAAGATGGTATTGGGGCCAGGCAGTATTACAGAAGAATATCAATTGTTTTTTTATGAATATCTCCTCGAAGGCCAAGGCCCTGAAGGTTAGAGAGGAGACAGGTGAGTGGAGAGTCAGGGGGCAATTTGGAGGCCTGAGTGTCCATGGTGGGAAGTCAGAGGTCTATCTGATGAACCCATGGGGCAACCCCCAGGGGAGACAGATGTCCGGCGGAGATCAAAGTGACCAGCAGAACAACAACAAAAAAAAGATGATGTAAACCGGGCATGGTGGCACACGCTTGTAATCCCAGTACTTGGGAGGCTGAGACCGGAGGATCCGGGTTCGCGGCCAGCCTCAGCTACTTAGTGAGGCCCTCCGCAACTTAGTGAGACCCGGTTTCAAAATAAAGGATAAAAAATAGGGCCGGGGTGTAGCTCGGAGGTAGAACGCCCCTGCGTTCAATCCCCGGTACCACAAAAAAAAAAAAAGATGATGTGAGGTGTCCCCCTCAACTTTCTTGTTAGGCTAACCTTCCTGGAAGTTTAGGGACTGTTCCGGGAAAGGTGGCAGGGGACTCTTTTCCCTGGCCAGGAAAGAAGAACCCAAGGGAGGGACTTAGCATAGAGGGAGCCTCAGGTGACAGATCAGTGACCTTTGATGGATGCAAAGACAAGGAACAGCATAAGGTTCACGAAGGCTGGAGCCGGTGTGAGGAAGGGAAGGAGGAGCGTGGGGTGAGACACCTGTATCAGGCAGTCAGGGGTGGGAATGCACTCTTTAGAAATAGGACAAGAGAGCCAGGTGTGGTGGCACATGCTTGAAATCCCAGTACTTGAGAGGCTGAGACAGGAGGATCGCAGGTTCAAGGTCAGCCTCAGCTACTTAGTGAGGCCCTCTGCAACTTAGTGAGACCCTGTTTCAAAATAAAGAATAAAAATGAGATTATACCAACATCATTCTCAGTGCTATATGTGGGGGGGGCAGGGGGGAGGCGGGGGGAGGGACACCAAGAGCTGTGTGCATGTATGTTAACACCAAACTGATACTCATTGTGATGTGAGACTACAATGCACCAATAAAAACATAAAAAAAATAAAGAATAAAAAATAGGGCTGGGGGTGTAGCTCAGAGGTAGAAATAGGACAAGAGAGAGAGGAGGGCGGTCTAGAGGATACGGGGAGAAGAGGGGGACCATGGGGTTACCAGCATGAAAAATGATTCCAGCCAGTAGGGAGAAGACAAAGATTTTGGCAGAAAACAAAAATGATAGGTAAAATTCCTAATAGAAAAACTAGCCAGAATAATGGGTCTGATGGCATAGGCAGAGAAGAGGGAGGACACGGTGGAGGTCAGAGAACTTTCAGGATCCAGGAGTTAGTCAGGAGGAGCTGCCGCTGCCCACTGCTTCCCAGGTTGCAAGAAAGTGTCTCCACTTAGCCGGGCGTGGTGGCGCACGCTTGTAATCCCAGTACTTGGGAGGCGGAGACCGGAGGATCTGGATTCGCGGCCAGCCTCAGCTACTTAGTGAGGCCCTCCACAACTTTGTGAGACCCGGTTTCAAAATAAAGGATAAAAAAAAAATAGGGCCGGGGGTGTAGCTTGGAGGTAGAATGCCCCTGGGTTCAATCCCTGGTACCGCAAAAATAAATAAATAAATAAATAAATAAATAAATAAATAAATAAAGTGTCTCCACTCCAACGCCACTCCACTCCACTCCTGTCCGGGTTTTTGGCACCATTAGGAAAAGAAGGAAAAGGGACGCAGTTCAACAGCATAAAGAGAAAACTTTAATGCAAGTCTGGGAGAGACTTTCTCTTGCAAAACAGAGAAAGCCCCCCGGTACAGTCTAGAATGGGCATTTTTATGGGGCAAGGACAGGGAAAGCATCAGTTTATAGAGGACCTAATTGAAGACCACTATAGATAGGTGCTGATTGGGTCAAAATAAAAGGGCTGGGTGTGTAGCTCAGAGGTAGAATGCCCCTGGGTTCCACCCCCAGGACCAAATAAATAAATAATAAAACAAAAATAGGCTAAGACCTTGAACAAACGTTTCTCCAAAGAAGATATACAAATAGCCAACAAATATATGAAAAGTTGCCCAACATTATTAATCACTAGGGAAATATAAATAAAAACCACAATGAAATATCACCTCACACTCATTAGGATGACTGCTATTTAAAAAAATAAAATAACGAGTATGCATATTGGCAAGAATGTGGAGAGATCAGAACTCCTGCGTTTGTTTGTGGTATTAGTTATTGAATAACTTAGTTATTCTAACTTTGAGCTACACTGCCAGCCCTGTTTTATTTTGAAATAGGGTCTTACTAAGTTGCAGAGGGCCTCACTAAGTAGTTGAGGCTGGCCATGAACCTGAGATCCTTCTGTCTCAGGCTCTCAAGTACTGGGATTACAGGTGTGTGCCACAATGCCCAGTTGAACCCCCAAGTAAACCCCCAGCCTGTTTAATTTTTTGTTATTGAAACAGGGTCTCTCTAGGTTGCTGAGAGTCTCACTACTTTTTTTTTTTTTTTTGTGGTACGGGGATTGAACCCAGGGGCGTTCTACCTCCGCGCTACACCTCCGGCCCTATTTTTTATACTTTATTTTGAAACCGGGTCTCACGAAGTTGCGGAGGGCCTCACTAAGTAGCTGAGGCTGGCCGTGAACCCCATCCTCCGGTCTCCGCCTCCCAAGTACTGGGATTACAAGCGTGCGCCACCACGCCCAACTCTACTCTTGTTCTTTCTGAGTCTCTGTTGCCTCATTCGCAGAATGAACATGAGAAAAAATACCTGGAAAGTGTGTAGCTTATGCAAGAGGATATATAAAGAATAGCCTGCACACAGTAGGTCCTCAGCAAAGGTGGGTTCCCTCCCTTTCACCAGCCTCCGCTTCCTTCCTCCCAAGCTTCCCTCATGCAAGTGCATGCCCCTCCTGACCCCCACCTCCTAGGGCTCCCCACACCCCTCTCTCGTGGGGTGAATGGGACCTTGACTTCTGGAATGTGTGGCCCACCCCCTTCCTCCCCCAAGAAAACTCTCCCCACCCGCCAAGAGCCAATCACACCTGCCATTTTTTTTTTTTTTGAAGTACCGGGGATTGAACCCAGGGGCGTTCTACCTCCGCGCTACACCCCTGGCCCTATTTTTTATACTTTATTTTGAAACCGGGTCTCACGAAGTTGCGCAGGGCCTCACTAAGTAGAGAGAGAGAGAGAGAGAGAAAGAGAGAGAGAGAGAGGGTGAGAGAGAGAGAGAGGGAGAGAGAGAGGGAGACAGGGCGAGAGAGAGAGAGAGAGCTGAGGCTGGCCCTGAACCTGGATCCTCTGGTCTCTGCCTCCCAAGTACTGGGATTACAAGTGTGCGCCACCACACCCGGCGATTACACCTGCCATCTTTGCCTAATGTCTCTGTCCATCTTTTTTTTGGCGGTACCGGGGATCGAACCCAGGGGCATTCTACCTCTGAGCTACACCCCCAGCCCTATTTTTTTTATTCTTTATTTTGAAACAGGGTCTCACTAAGTTGCGGAGGGCCTCACTAAGTAGCTGAGGTTGGCCGCGAACCCGGATCCTCTGGTCTCAGCCTCCCAAGTACTGGGATTACAAGCATGCGCCACCATGCCCGGAGTCTCTGTCCATCTTTACTACACTGTCCCCAGAACTCTTTTTAGGACACACTGGCTGCTCTGGTTTCTGGCACAAAGTGTGCTTTTGGCGGTTTCATTTGTCCCTGGCAAGTCCTCAAGGAGCCCGTGAGAACAGGGAACTGATTCACCTGCCTTGGGTGGATGTTTCTTCCTTCCTTCCTTCCTTCCTTCCTTCCTTCCTTCCTTCCTTCCTTCCTTCTTTCTTTCTTCTTCCTTTCTTTTTTTTTTTTGTGATACCGGGGATTGAACCCAGGGGTGTTCTACCTCTGCGCTACACCCCTGGCCCTATTTTTTATACTTTATTTTGAAACCGGGTCTCACGAAGTTGCGGAGGGCCTAAGTGGTGGCCGCGAACTCGGATCCTCTGGTCTCCGCCTCCTAAGTACTGGGATTACAAGCGTGCGCCACCACGCCCGACTTTTGGGTGGATGTTTCAAAGTGTGCTGCAGCCCAATGCTCTTCTTGGAACCCTGGGTCTGAACGATGATGGTGCCAGCTGACAGACAGACTTACACGACTACCAGATGGACCCACGGGATCTCCTTATGGGGCATGCAGTACTCCCACCCAACCCATATGCGTGCACTGACCTGCTTCCTTCAACAAGATGTCCAAGCAGAGCCCTTGCCATTTAACTTGCAAAGTGTACAGGTCTTTAGGGCAGGGTTATATCCTTGTTCTGTGGGTCTGTCCCCAACTTCGATATCCTTGACACTTTATAGTGTGCCCTGAGGAAGCAGAGGACACCCTGACAGCCCCAGTCACAGAGTTCTACAATAGTAGAGCTGAAAAAGAAGCTAGAGCCGGGTGTGGTGGTGCGCGCTTGTAATCCCAGTACTTGGTAGGCGGAGACCGGAGGATCCGGGTTCGTGGCCAGCCTCAGCTACTTAGTGAGGCCCTCCGCAACTTCGTAAGACCCGGTTTCAAAATAAAGTGTAAAAAATAGGGCCGGGGGTGTAGCTCGGAGGTAGAACGCCCCTGGGTTCAATCCCTGGTACCGCAAAAAAAAAAAAAAAAAAAAAAAAAGAGAAGAAGCTAGAGATTAACCAGGCCAGTTTTCTCATTTCTGGTTTCTGGTTGAGGAAACCAAGGATCAGAGAAGTCAGAGAAGTCAAGAGGCTCCCAATACTTGGGAGGCTGAGACAGGAGGATTGCATGTTTGAGGTTAGCCTCAGCAACTTAGCAAGACCCTCAACAACTTAGTGAGACCCTGTTTCAAAATAAAAAGGACGGGGGGTATAGCTTGGAGGTAGAATGCCCCTGGGTTCAGCCCCCAGTACCAAAAAAAAAAAAAAAGCTGAGAGACTCTCCAAAGATCACATACACGTGCCCATTCTGGACTAGAACTCGGGGCTCTTCCTCTATGAATTTCACTTTAAGCATTCAGCCAGCATGAACCTGTTCCCACAGTGGGCCAAACCCTGGCTCATCATTCGTGCACTGAATTCTCACCACTCTGCCTGAATTTGGCGTTATTATTACTGAACAGAGCCGGGCGTGGTGGCACACACCTGTAATCCCAGTGCTTGGGAGGCTGAGAGAGGAGGATCCAGGTTGGCGGCCAGCCTCAGCAAGTAGTGAGACTCATCAATCTAGTGAGACCCTGTTTCAAAATAAAAATAAACCGGGCGTGGTGGCGCAAGTTTGTAATCCCAGTACTTGGGAGGCTGACACCAGAGGATCTGGGTTCACCGCCAGCCTCAACTACTTAGTGAGGCCCTCCACAACTTAGTGAGACCCTCCGCAACTTAGTGAGACCCTGTTTCAAAATAAAGAATAAAAAAATAGGGCTGCAGGTGTAGCTTGGAGGTAGAATGCCCCTGGGTTCAATCCCCAGTACCAAAAACAAAACAACAACAACAAAAACCAAATCACTGAACAGAGAGGCAAATTCATGCCTCAGAAAAGGGAAAAGCCAGCTGGGCGTGGTGGCGCACGCTTGTAATCCCAGTACTTTGGGAGGCTGAGACAGGAGGATCCGGGTTCGCGGCCAGCCTCAGCTACTTAGTGAGGCCTCCGCAACTTAGTGAGATCCTGTTTCAAAATAAAGAATAAAAAATAGGGCTGCGGTATAGCTCGGAGGTAGAATGCCCCTGGGTTCAGTCCCCAGTACAAAAAAAAAAAAAAAAAAAAAAAAAGCCAAATCACTGAACAGAGGCAAATTCATGCCTCAGAAAAGGGAAAAGCCTGGCGATGGGCATCAGGTCCCACACGGAGGCCTTGAACCCAGCTCCTTCAGCTGCCAATTCAACACCATCCTGCAGCCCCTCCCTGGCAATAGTCGGTTACTGGGATCGCTGGCACCCACGCCTGAGAGGAAAGAGTCAGGGTTTGGGGTCCATTGGAGACAGCAGTGGGTGGCGCCAACGACGGCAGGGGCCAGCACAGTGGCCTGCTGGCAGAATACGGACCTGCTTTACATAACATGCAAATGAGATCTCCTACTCCTCAGGAATGCTGCAGGACAGCTCCCTGCTCCCAGTGGCTGAGAGCCGGCCAGGCGCCCGGCAGCAGCAGGGTCACCGCCCGCACTGACGCACGCCCCCTGCTGGATGCCTCCCATGGTGCAAGCACCATCCACACCCACTCCTAGGGACAATATTTTTACTATTTATTTATTTATTTATTTATTTATTTATTTATTTATATGCGGTACCGGGAATTGAACCCAGGGGCATTCTACCTCCAAGCTACACCCCCAGCCCTATTTTTATTCTTTTTTTTTTTTAGGTACCCAGCATTGAACCCAGGGCCATTCTACCTCCGAGCTACACCCCCAGCCCTATTTTTTTATTCTTTATTTTGAAACAGGGTCTTGCTAAGTTGCGGAGGGCCTCACTAAGTAGCTGAGGCTGGCCGCGAACCCAGATCCTCCAGTCTCAGCCTCCCAAGTACTGGGATTACAAGCCTGCGCCACCACGCCCAGCTCCTATTTTTATTCTTTATTTTGAAACAGGGTCTAAATTTTGGAGGACCTCACTAAGTAGCTGAGGCTGGCCGCAAACCTGTGATCCTCCTGTCTTAGCCTCCGGAGTACTGGAATTACAAGCATGTGCCAACACGCCCTCCATCTTATTTATTTATTTATTTACTTATTGTTTATTGTTTATTTATTTATTTGGTGGTGTTGGGATTTGAACCCAGGGGTATTATACCTCCAAGCTACACCCCTAACCCAATTTTTTTACTTTGAAACAGGGTCTCACGAAGTTGCGAAGGGCCTCACTAAGTAGCTGAGGCTGGCTGCGAACCCGGATCCTTCGGTCTCCACCTCCCAAGTACTAGGATTACAAGCGTGCGCCACCACGCCTGGTCTTATTTATTTGTTCGAGACAGGGTTTTGCTATGTTACCCAAGCTAGTCTTGAACTCCTGGGCTCAAGTAATCCTTCCACCTTAGCCTCCAGAGTAGCTGGAATAACAGATGTGCACTATCACACCTGGCTAGCACTCTAATTTAATCTTAGGAGCATCAGATTTCAAATCCCGGGCTGTTTCCATGACATCAGAATACCTTTATTATTTGCTATTCAAAGTTCTTCCTGTATTATACAATCTGCTTCAACTTTCCTTTCTGTCTTAGTCTATTGTCTGTTGCTAAAACTGAATGCCACAGACTAAATTATAAACAATAAAGGCTTGCCAGAAATTTAAAAATAAATAAATAAAGGTTTGCCAGGCTCAGTGGCCATGCCCGTAAACCCAGTACTTGTGTAACTGAATCCTGGTACCTGCCCCAATTTGCCAAATCAAATAATTGGGACAAACCTTTGGGAAGAAGGAAAATGAAATTTATTGATTTGCTAGCACATTGGAGAAACCAGGGAACTTAATCATTCAGGAACAAGCCTTGGATTCTCTCTGAACAAAAGAATCAAGTCCCTTTCAAGAGTTAGCTTTTGCCAGGCGTGGTGGTGCACGCTTATAATTCCGGTACTTGGAAGGCGGAGACCGGAGGATCCGGGTTCGCGGCCAGCCTCAGCTACTTAGTGAGGCCCTCTGCAACTTAGTGAGACCCGGTTTCAAAATAAAGATTAAAAAATAGGGCCGGGGGTGTAGCCCGGAGGTAGAACGCCCCTGGGTTCAATCCC
>PVJS01046042.1:0-10337 GCA_004027185.1 Glis glis | reverse complement strand
TGTTTTAACCACCAAGGAAAAGCCCCCGAACCTGGTTCCCGCCTGCATGCTCAGCCTGCACCCCTAATTCTACCCCCTTGCTCCTAAATAAGGAATAAATTTTTGTGATTAGCTAATTTTAAACAATAACCTGCAGAATCTGCTCTGCAACTAGCTTGCTTACTATATAAGACCGATTGTAACTTAGTGCCGGTCTGCTGTTTTCTGTCTTTCTGAGAATAGTAGCTGCTGTGGCTAATGAAGCCTCTTGCCTTAACTGAGCTGGTGGTCTCGGACCCTTTGTCTTACACTCATAGTTTATCAAGATAAAAATGAGGCTGAAGAAGTAAATATATTCCAGGTGATGCATGGTATTGATAGATACAGTAAGCAATTGAACTTTTTCCAAAGGCAATGGGAGATCATCAAAAGGTTTTGGGATGTAGTATAAGTATAACCACATATGTACTTTAGAAAGATTTTTCTAGTTGCCCTGTAAAATATCAGTTGGAGAAAGTAAAAGTAAAATGAGGAAACCCAGTTATTAATTATTAATAATTAATATTATTAATTCAAGTAGAGCTGCTAGAACCCAGTCCTAAGAGCTATGGTTCTGAGATTCACAGACCTGGAGGATTGAGACTTAAGGATATGTGAAGGGTATTATTTTTGCAAGGTGCAGGGGTGTTGAGGGCAGAGGAGTATTAAGGTTGACTTCATAGCTAATGTCTTAGAAAAACCAGACCATACTGTAACTAATTCTAAGAACTGATACAGAAGATAATACAATTTCATAAAATAAGGGAAATTTCAGTTTTGCAGATGTTTAGAGTTGTCTTTGGGACATATAGATGGAGGTAGATGTTACATAAAGATGTGGAGATCAGGATCTGATGAAAATGGAGCCACTATTTATTAATTGATCAAAATAGAATTATAATTGAGATAAATTCTTCACCCACAAGTTTCTATGGCCTCATGAAATATGCAAGTGAAAAAAAAATGATTTGCTGGGCGTGGTGGTGCATGCTTGTAATCCCAGTACTTTGGGAGGCGGAGACCGGAGCATCCGGGTTTGCGGCCAGCCTCAGGCTCTCTCTCTCTCTCTCACTGTCTCTCTCTCTCTCTACCTAGTGAGGCCCTCAGCAACTACGTGAGACCCAGTTTCAAAATAAGTACAAAAAAAAATAGGGTCGGGGATGTAGCGTGTAGGTAGAACGCCCCTGGGTTCAATCCCCGGAACTGCAAAAAAAAAAAAAAATGATTCATTTAGTCATGATGTAAAAAGCACTCTCATCTGTGGAATGCACAAAATGCTTTTGTAACATGTAATTTAGACTTCATGGAATGAAGTTTTCTGGAAGGTTAGTGGGAGTTAAATGGTAGAAAAGGGAGTGAAAGATATTCTTCACAGAGGGAATAACATGTGGAAGGGTCCAATGCCATAAAGCAACCTATGTTTGAGATAAAGCCTGCAAAATAAAAAGTAGAAGAAATGAAACGTGAGATAATGACAAAAACTTCATCCTGAATGGACTATGGTGCTAACCTGAGAAACTTGAACATACCCCAGAAACAACCATAGACATGGACACTTTCAAAGCCATGGCCAGATAGGCATTTCCAAAAGATAACTTAAAAAGCAACATAACATACTGGAGGGATTTGAGGAGATAGGAACATAAGTACTCATTCAACCTCCTTTTTTTTTTTTTTTTTTTTGCGGTACCAGGGATTGAACGCAGGGACGTTCTACCTCCGCGCTACGCCCCCGGCCCTATTTTTTATACTTTATTTTGAAACCGGGTCTCACGGAGTTGTGGAGGGCCTCACTAAGGAGAGAGAGAGAGAGAGAGAGAGAGAGCGAGCTGAAGCTGGCCGTGAACCTGGATCCTCCATTCTCCGCCTCCCAAAGTACTGGGATTACATGCGTGCGCCACCATACCCGGCTGTTCAACCTCCTTTATGTTTCATTGTAATTATAGTTCAATTCCTAATGCATGAAATATGGATCCATTCTTCCCAATTAGGAATCCTGGGAGATTGTCAGGGAAAAGAACATTAAAAGGAACATAATGTCAGTCATCTAAAAGTCAAATAATTTAATAAAGGAATCAGAGATGCTGGCAAGAGGAGATTCAGGAGAAGTCTTCACTGGATCAGTATTTCTACATTTGTGGTAAGCAAGAAAGAGGAATGAGGGCTCTTTCAAACCATCCTGATCAAGGTCTTAGAGAAGCTTCAGGAATTTTCCCAGGACAGCCTTGAGTGGCAGGTGGTCCTCATCTACTTACTGGAAACCACGTAATGCTCATTTATGTATTTATTACTACTATCTTAGCAAATAGTTTTTCAGACAGTAGTGACCAACTGATTTATCTATATTTGAAATGTGCTTTTAAAACAAATTTTACTTCCATGATTGAATAAGATAGCATACTCAAAATACCTACTTCATTGCAGGTGTCTGATAAATGTTAGATATCATGCTGTAAAGGGTATCAAGTAAACTTAGTGTACAATTATAGTGGGGTAAGTTCTGTTGTTTCAGTCTAGCTAAGAAGACGCTGCTATTAAGATTCAATTTAAAAGGAGGTCCTTAATGTATTGTTGAGTATGAGTGAGGTTGTGATAAAAAAATGATGTTGGATCAAGTCTTGGGTAACAGAGGTAAATAAAAATGTATGCATGAGCCAGGTGTAATGGCACAAGCCTGTAATCCCAGTGCTTAGGAGACTGACATGGGAGGATCACAGGTTCAAGGCCAGTTTCAGCAACTTAGTGAGACCCTCAACAATTGACTGAGACCCTGTTTCAAAGTAAAATATTGAATAGTTTTGGGGGTGTAGTTTGGAAGTAGAATGCCCCTGGATTCAGCCTCTAGTACCAAAAAAAAAAAAGAAGAAAGAGAGAGATAGAGATAGAGATAGAGAGAGAGAGAGAAAGAAAGATTGCATGGGTTTTGATAAAGACAAACAAAAATAATGATCTCTTGGAGTCCCTAAATGTGAAGTTGTTTTACTATTTTGCCACTAAACTGATCAGAAGAAACAGACTGTGTTTGGGCATGCTTATTCTTAGTCCAGATGTCTTTTAAGTATTTCAAATACAAGTAGCATACTAAAGATTCTCATTTCCAAGGGGCATCAGTCATTCCTATTCAAAGTTATTTTATTTACTCTTTACACATTTTCTACAGTCATTTTCTGGGCATATAAAATGTGTTTTGTATAACTCTTGTAATGTGTTGATAGTAGAGAATACCTTTTGTACCTACTCTGAATAAGTCTTTTAGTAAAAATAATAATTTATAGAAACTACTTTTGAAAAACAGCCTTTTGAAACCCCTAATTTCAACTGCAAAAAAAAATAATCCATCAAAGAATGGTCCCAACATAGCATTCATATTATGATGTTTAACAAGATGCTTATAAAAATAAAAATAGATGTTTGGTCTATGTAAGGCTTCACCTAGACACATGAGAACCAGAGAAGAAAATCAAAAGTTCCTTAGCTCTCTCACTAATGGATGGCCTAGATATTGTATCCCCACAATAAGTTACAAGGATTTAAGAACAAGTATAAAAGAAGCTAAGGCACTTAGCTCAGTCCCCTTCTTTTACAAAATGGAACCAAAAATGTGAAAAAGATTATGTAGCTTCTCTATAATTACTCATATAATTACTCTGAGTCTGGGGTATCATACATATGTCTCTCCTAACCTCAAATCATGATTTATAAGTGAATACTGAAAACACATAAAACAGCGATATTTTTGTCATGAGGCATAAGTGTTACCCTGAGGGAAACGATGTTTGCGAAATACGTTTTTTAATCAAACAAGTGTTAACATAAAAGCTAAAAGGAAGGTCCCTGACTCTACATACATTGGCCAGAATTTAATCATCAACTAGAGTGGTCAGTGGGAATAAAGTTCTTGCTTTGCCACTTAAAAATTTTAGGGTATTAGGTATTGGTCTTAAAACTCAAATATTTGAGTTTTCTCATTTGTAAAATAGGAAAAATAATGTTTGTCTTGGTTTTTGTGGGTGAAAGAAACCAGATAACTTTTGAGGAAGTATTTCACTATCAATTTTTTACATGTGACATTACCTTTATATTCTTGCTTTTATTTGTGTTACCATTAGAATGGTCCACAAATCAAATACTTTAAAGTCATTAGCAAAATAGCTTTTAAGTGCTTTGCCTCCCTAAGATCTATAGGACATTCAAAGGGATGGTGACAGACTTTTTACTTAGGTCTAAAAGAAGATAAAAAGTATCCCTTCTTAAAAAACAATCTATGATGTGGTGTGGGCCATGTTGAGCACAGGGTCAAAATAAGGCCTTGCATTTTGCAGTGGCTTTGTTTCAGTGGTATAAACTAAGCTGTTCAGCTGGAACACCAATTTGAAATTTTTTTAATTAAAAATCTAGTCTGTTGTCCAAGATATTGCTACAAAACTAAAGGGAGTTAAAAATAAATCCCTGTTGGGTGAACATAATAAAACAAAAGAAACAACAAATCCAAGCTCTTCAAGAAAGAATTCAGATTTCTGCAGTAAATTTCAGACTGACTCATGCATATTCATCTCACACATTCAAGTGGGTTTACAAAACTCTGGCAAAAAGAACAAGTTAGTTTTTTTTTATCTCTATGACAGCATATGTCCAGAACCCAAATCCAGTCAAATATAGTTTACGTGTGTGTGCGTGAGTGTGTGTGTGTGTGTGTGTGTATTTGTGGGGCTGCACAAATACTTTTCTCCTAGTGAATTATTACCATCAAATACCAGGTCTTTTCTCCAACCCCTCTCTGCTAGCTTTTACATTTACATCAATTCCTCAGTATCTTAACCACCTGGATTATTCCTACACACACACACACACACACACACACCTTGATAAATACTCAGATTTGAAGTTACTGTGGAATCTGATAAGTGAGAGTATATGCAAAGCATATACACTCAGGCATTATGCTAGACTCTTCATAAGCATTAGCTTAGCTAACTCCCATAGAAGCCCAATGGCTATCCTCGCTGTTTTGTGGATGAATGAGCTAAGCGAGGCTCAACCTTTGGAGCATGATTCCAAGCTTACAGAGTGCATAGGTGAAGTACAGATCTGACTCCACCACCCACGTTTGTCCACCTTCAAAGACTGTGCTCTTAGTGCACTTAGAATACTGTAACATAGCCCCATATTTAGACATGGTTCAAGATTTTATTTTCATCCACAGTCTACAAGATGAAAGAGCTATGTCTGAGAAGAAACTAGAGAGAACATTGCCAACCACAGGGTCCTCATCTCCCTATGAAATCTGGGTTCAATTTTTATGACTGTTATAACAAATGACCATGAAGTTAATGACTTAAGTCAAGAACATTTCATCTTACAGCCCTGGAATCCATAAATCTGAAATAGGTCTCACTGAGCTGGAATCAGCTTATCAGCAGGGCTGCCCAGTCCACTCCCTTGCCTCTCCCAGTTTCCAATTCTTTGCTCATGGTCCTCTTTCCTCCATCTCCAAAGCAACAGCAGGGTGGGTCTTCCTCACATCACATCAGTTCAATCTCCTCTTCTGTAGTTTTATCTCCCTCTGCCTCTCTCACTTCTTACCCCCCTTCCACTTTTTAGGACCCTACAATTATATTAGATCTATCCAGATAATCCAGAATAATGTTCTCATTTTAAGATCATTAAAATAATCATACCTGCAAAGTCCTTTTTGACATATAAGATAACATATTCACAGTTTCTGAGGATTAGAGTGGACATCTTTTAAGGGAAGAAGCATTAGTCTTCCTATCATCAGATCTTTCTAAACCATACATTTTGGTAAAATATTTTTACACATTGAACTTATCAAAGGTTCTTTATCAGCTGAATAATATAACCCAAATGCTACAAATATACACGACCGATCACCTTCTTAACTATTTTTTTATTTGCAGGAATTCCTTATATTATTTGAATACAATATTTTACCAGATATATGTATTCAGAATGTTTTCCAGTCTACGTCCTGCCTATTCAAAATAGGTGCATGCACACACACATATACACACACAGAGGAAAACATAAAATTATGTAAAAATGATCATTGTGTTAAAAGGGAAATAGATGTGGATATGTGGGCACAAGAAACATTTCCAAAAGAGATCTTATTTTATTCTAGATGGAACGAAAGAGTTGAAATGGGGCAGAGAGCTGTCATGATTGGGTTTGTGTCATTATACGATCACTCTGGTTTGTACTTAGTAAATGTTTAGAGTGAAGAAAGCTGAAGCCAGAGACTGGTTGGAGGCATTGCAGTCCTCTAGGCAAAGGACGATGACTGTAGTAGGTTGGTAGAGTTGGGTGTGGTAGTATCTATTTTTCAGAAAGAACTGGCAGGTCTTTCTACTCTACTGCAGAGAAGATGGATTGAGTCAGTATTTAAAACAAGTACCAAGTCCATCTGGCTGTCTTATGGCTTGTGACCAACTATACATTGTCATGCGGGTAGATCGGCAATCTAATTTCAGGTGAAGCCTTTCCTTTTTAACATGCCTGGCTTTAAAACAATAACTGGAAGAATCAGGAAAAGCCTTTTTAGAAATCTGGGTGCTTCTCTTCCCACCATGGTTTCAAGCCAAGAGTGATCAGGAAGCATAAGGCAGACCCAATCAATCCTGTTTGCCCTCTGAAATCTTTATTTTTCTCTGTGTGGGGCAAAAACAGTCTGATAGATCAATAAAACAATGATAAAACATGGTGTCTATGTCTGCATTAGCAAACTTTTAAAGGGGTTACAAACACAGCTAGCTTTCAAGATAGGACATGGCATGTAGTTTTCAGCTTATAATCAATCTTCTTTGGCTGAGAACCTTCAAAATCCATAAGACATAGTATACCTTCTACCTATACCACACCAGATTTTGTGATATTCCTAGTAAATTATAGATGCAAATGTTTCATTCATTTTTTGAGGGGCTGAGGTTGATCATTATTCTGATACTGCTTATCATATTCCCAAATAAACTAATTTTGAAATAGGTTCTTAACAAGAGATGCAGGGTGTAACATTAGTAGGTTTGGTAGTTCTTTCAACAAGAGTTGTCCTAGATAAAATGTGTAAGATAGATTTTGGGTGGAAACAGAGAGCAAGGCTGTTCTTTCATTAGTCTTCCCAGAAATACAATTTGAGTCTAATACAATTTGAACAGTAACACAATACCGACATTATAACTATGGATAGTTCGTGAATTAAGCTAAAGTAATCGAATAGCTGGAACAAATTAATTTCTGTAAGTCATGTCCAGGGATTGTAGCCTAACTGCTAGAGAAGGCAACAGAGCACTGATTCAGGAGACATTATACACAATGGAATCAGAGTGGCCATCCCATTCAGTGAGAATGGCATTTTCCTCTCCTATAGATCAACTTTCCTGGGGTACCACCTTCTGGTAACAACTGTTATGGAGTGTTTCTAGGGTCCTAACTTTCTTCCAGTTATATGGAATATAGTCTTGTATCACCAGTTTTAAATAGCTCAGACTTCCCTGAATATTGGTTTCTAAACCATGCTCTTCTATACATATTTAGGTAATGTTCATTTCTAAGTACCTGAAAGTCTTTCTCACTTAAGCAAAACAGACAAACAATAAAAAAATGAGTTGTGTGCACATTGATGAGGCAGAATAACTAAGGCTTCCCACAGGGTCAGCAAAAAATTAGAAGGTAAGGAACTAGGCCAGCTCTAGAACCTCAGCATCAAGTGTTACTATTTCTTCTCCCAGAGAGAAATCGTGGAAAGCGATTCTGATGGAATAGCTCCCAAGCTATGCGCCCTCTCTATTTTCAGTTCCAAATTCTGAGGCAGAGAATCTGGTCCGATCAAAGCCTTCACTATCAATACCTTCACTACATCTAGGAGAAGATCAGATGGTACAGAAATGGCCACTGGGAGGCCCCTTCTGAGCCTTAAAGCTGGTCCCACCAAAGGGCTAATGGCTGTGGTGAGTGACTGTTCAAAGACATGTCTTTCACAGCTAGGCTGTGTTCTAGGGACTCCAAAAACATCATAGCCTGTTATCTTCTCTACCAAATAATTTCACAGCTGAAGAAGCAGGACTAACAGAGATCCAACAACCTGACAGGGCTACCATTTAAACTCCATTCCATCTGACTCCAAAAGCAGGTTTTAAAAGTCATTCTTAGCACCCAAAAATATTCTCAAAGGACACTGAAAGAATGTGGTTACTCACCTTGACCATACTCCCATATTCTGAATTGTGTAGGAAAAAATATTTACTGTCAGATGTTTCAGGACTGAAAACAGGTAATTAGAAAAAAACATAGGAAAGAGGGAACTATTAGGTCAAAGGATGTGTCCACACATAATCCAGTGAGTTTAAAATTCTGTTGCACTTCAATAAATAATACAATTAAAAAATTAAGCCATCAAAGCTGTAAACAATGATCTTTTCCTGGCAATCATGAGGAATCTCATTTTTGTTGAAGTAAAAACTGAGGTTTCATGGATATCTTATGGACAGGAATCCCTGTGTTAGAATTGTGGTTAAATATTACTCAACTGATTCTAAAGAAATCTGAGCCTTTGTGTAGTTTGGGGTATCTTTGTAATCACTTCATATTTGTGAAAGAAAAGAGAGATGAATCCACTAAGGGTTGAAATTGTAAGAAAGAAACAGGAGGGAGGGAGGGAGAGAGAATGAGTGAGAGAGAGTAAGAGAGGGATAGGGAGGAGGAGGGAGAGAAAGAAAGCGGGAGAGAAAGAAAGAGGGAGAGAGGGGGAGAAGGGGAGGGAGAAGGAGGGAGGGAGGATGAGGGAAACACAAAACAATTTGTCTTTATATGATATTCTAATATTAGCTCTTTCCACTTATTTTGGAATTCATCCTGGCCACTTTTAATCAGTTGAATTTGGTCCCTCCTAGTAGTTCAGCCTAACTGCTCCCAGGAGAGTAAACTGAATTTCAGTTAACTTGAATTTCTCTCTCAAATTGGGATTACAGGGTACTTGTAAGATATCTCTGAGGCCCAATTGGAATTCCATTTCTATGGAGATTAGAGCGGAACCTGCAACCAGGAAAAATAAAGCAAAATACTAATGTATTTCTTCTTTCAAGGACTGTTACAGGGCATTTTCCTGCGCTTGCTGTGAAGTGTTATTTTGGGAACTTTCACGATTATTGCGTTTTGCTTGACAACACTTTGAGAACAAACAGTTTATTTGATTCACTGTCTTCATTAGTGCCCCAGTAAGTAATTAAAAACTGATGTTTATTTTTCCCCCGAGTTTATTTTTCCTCTTCCCTCCCCTTTTTTCATTTGTTATTTTTTACTATATTCATAAATTGTTTGGGGCATTACTAGTGATTTGTGCAAATCTGGGCAAAAAGCCAAATGAGACGATGAGAAGTAGGCCAGCACAATTGGTGACTGAATGTTTTTTTAATGATTGGCTCCCTTGGAGAAATTTCTTTTGCTATCCATTTGCCCTCTTCCCTTGAGGTTTAGTTAAATCAAATTTGCAATAAATTGGGAAGTTATTAAGATAGCATTATTCTAGAACTGTAATTATATTAACTGTTGTGTGTAGATGGAGGAATTTTGAGTGAGCATGTTTCAGGCTACTGTGATAGATGGACTTCTATAGAAATAATGGATACTATTTTGCTCAGTAATTTGTCTGAATTTCAATGATGGCTTTTCATGATCCACTTGTGTATCCTTCCTAGTTTTCTATTCATAGTTCTTTAATATAAAAATTAGTTTACAAAGCTCCTGCACTTATCAAGTAAATTTCTTTGTAGCACTTGGAGGAGGAGGGGTCATCTCCATACTACATATGATGGAAATAACGCTTAGAGAGAATAAAGGCCTTAACCATGGTCCCCTGTCCACTGAGATATAGAGGTTGGGGATGACAGAAAATTTAGCATCACCAGTACACTAAGGAAGCATAAAGGGTTTGTCCAAAATGAATCCAACTAAAAAGAAAAGAAAAAGATGAATTAAGATAATTTCTAGTATCAGAATTTAAATGTAGCAGGTTCAGATTTTAACAGATGAACTGGTTTAAACTTGAAAAGAAGTGCTATTATAGCATTAGAGTGACTAAAGTCAAGCCACATTAGAAAACAAGACAGATAGCCGGGCGTGGTGGCGCACGCTTGTAATCCCAGTACTTTGGGAGGCTGAGACCGGAGGATCCGGGTTCGCGGCCAGCCTCAGCTCTCGCTCTGTCTCTGTCTCTCTCTGTGTGTCTCTCTCTCTCTCCTTAGTGAGGCCCTCCGCAACCTCGTGAGACCCGGTTTCAAAATAAAGCATAAAAAATAGGACCGGGG
>PVJS01046041.1:0-15978 GCA_004027185.1 Glis glis | reverse complement strand
GTCTCACGAAGTTGTGGAGGGCCTCACTAAGTAGAGAGAGAGACAGACAGAGAGAGAGAGACAGGGAGAGAGAGAGAGCGAGAGAGCTGAGGCTAGCCACGAACCCAGATCCTCCGGTCTCCACCTCCCAAAGTACTGGGATTACAAGCGTGCGCCACCACGCCCGGCTTGAATTTTTTTCTTTATTCTTATCAGTATTTTCCAATTTTTCACAATGGGCATATACCCTATTGGGCATTAATTCAAAGATCAATATTTATTCTCATTTTTACTACCCATAAAGTCGCTTAAAGGAAATCTTAAGTATAATAAACATTCTAAGTGACAAGGTATTGTGGCAGTTTGACAAAGGCTTTTCTTCCTTAGGAGTATATAAAATAATGGTGTGTTTAATAATCAATGAAATATAGTCTAACCAGAATAATAATTTAATAGTTGGGAGCCAGGCCCAGAGTCACACGTTTATAATCCCAGCTACTCAGGAGGCTGAGGCAGGAAGGCAACAAGGTTGAGGCCACCCTGGGCAACTTAGAAAAGACTCTCTCTCAGAATAAAATTAAAAGGGCTAGGTAGCTCAGTGGTAGATTGCTAGCCTAACATGCAGGAGGCTTCCATCCCCAGCACTGCGGGGAAAAAAAGAAATCACTCTTGGCCAGACAGTGGCTGCAACAGGATAGTCAGTCCCTGCCTGTGCAAACCTGGGTTGTCACATCTGGTGCAGTGACCAGGCTACTGTAACCACTTCCAGGTTTCAATCAACAGGCCACTTCAGGGCCACTGTGGGAGGAATAAGAGCCCTGGATTTGATCTGAAAGCCTCCGTTAAAGTCTGCTTTTGAGATCCATCCAAAAAGGATGGCATCGAACATGCAGAAGGGATGACTACAACTGCAAGAAAGTCCTGGAAAAAAATGGGGAAAGACAAAGACGACGCTGTTATCACCAAGCTCTTAACGGCAGGGAAGAAAATGCAGTGTGTGGGAGAAGAGCTATTGCCTAGTAGGTAGGGAAAAAAATGACTTAGCAGTTATCAGGCTCTGAATGTAATTTTTTAAAAATACCTTAACCAATTAATTTCATTTGTATTTTCATGTTATTTTATGAAACAGAGCAAGGTGAGTAAAAACAACTCTCTCTAAAGTAGAAGGAAATCTTAAGAAAAACATCCTAAGCTGTAAAGTATTGTAGAAGTTTAATGACAGCAGTTTTTTTCTTCCTTAGTAATCCATACAATAGTGGTGTGTTTTGTAATGAATAACATATGGTATCACATTTATAATTAGAACAAAGTGCTATAAATGAACTGTGTCCCCTCAAAATTCATATGTTGATGTTCTAACCCTCAGTGTGATGGTGCTTAGAGATGGTGCTTTGGGGAAATAATTAGGTTAGATGAGATCAGGTCCAATAATTAGGTTATGTAAGGGTGGGGCCCTTGTGAGGAGATTAGCACCCTTATAAGAAAAGACATCAGAGAGCTTGCTGTCCTATCTCCCTCCACCATATGAAGGCTACCCTCTGCAAGCCAGGAAGAACCTCACCAGAACCTGCCCATGCTGGCACCTGAGCTCAGACTTCCAGTCTCCAGAACTGTAAAAAAATTAATTTATGCTATTTTAGCCACCCAGTCTAGGTGTGTTCTGCTCTGGCAGCCCAAGCAGATTAAGACAAGGAAATGTACTATCAAAAATTAAAATGTTTTTAAAACCTGTTATAGCCAGGCATGGTGGCATAGGCTTGTAATCCCAGTACTTGGGAGGCTGAGACAGGAGGATCACAGGTTTGCGGCCAGCTTCAGCAACTTAGGCCTTCCACAACTCAGTGAGACCTTGTTTCAAAATAAAAGATAAAATAGGGTTGGGGTGTAGCTCAGAAGTAGAATGCCCCTGGGTTCAATCCTCAGTACCACAAAATAAATAAATGAATAAATAAATAAATAAATAAATCCTATTATTTGGGAATAAGTTTTCTTCCCAAAAAATAAAAACAAAAAAGCTTTGGAGTTATCTAGAAAATCTGCTTCTGGGAGAGAGGGTGATGGACAAGTCCTCACAAAGCTGCATGAATATAAGTCGCTCAATTTGGCAAAGTGAAACTGAAGCACAATTATGAGGGAGGTGGCAGTGTGCGGGTGGGCCTCTCCCATCCTTAACCTGGAGCTGGCATCCAGGATCATGGCCTCTGCTATCAGCCAGTTCCATGATCTATAAAAGCTCCAGATAAGGGCCCAAACCATTATAGCCACCAGTGTGCACATCCCACATCAGAAACATCATTCCTGAGTGCCCTGGGACAGTCACCATGTATCAAGCCTAGCCGTTTGAGGGCTCTCAAACTTCCTTAAAAATGGGTACCTCACTGGCCCAAACTTTGAGAGTAAAGGATTAAAACCAGCCTTGAGGTTCTTGTTTAATCTCTACCCCTAAAATAGCACTGTGGTCACTAAAACATAGGACAAGAACTCAAGTCTACACTGGTGCTCACATGGGGGATGTGTTAAAACTAGCTGGTTATCAAAGGGAGGGAGGGTGTGGGAAAGGTGGAGAGACACAGATCCTACTTTCTAGCTCCATGATTTAAGATGTGAAGAGAGCTTCTCAATGTGATGCTCTATGCTAGGTCCAGGCCTACCCAACTACAGGGCCATTACCCCTGGAGCCATCCTCATCAACTGTACCAAAGCCCCACCTCCTCAGACTGTTGTGAAAAATAATAAGTTTAGATCCTCCACAAAATAAAAGTTGATGACTTCAAAACCTCCCCCTTGGGAACAATATTTGCCAACAGATTATATAAAATCAAGTTTTTTACATTTCTACAGAATAGAAATAACACCTTGGAATTCCTCTTCTATGAAGTACAAATTGATCACATAGAAATTCAAATATAGAATTTATCGGAATTAAACTAGATATGGATGAAGCTCTTTGAAAACAAAGTCTATACAAAGACTTTCTTTTTTGTAAATAAGCATGTTTAAGTGAAAAATTATTTGTGAAATGAAATTAGATTTAATAAAAAAGATTCTAAACTTTTAATCTTCCTATTACAAGTTAAGTTTCCTATGGTATTTATACATATGCATACAAAAGGGGTATTAGTAAAAAAAAATGTTGAGAGTTTTGCCACATCCTTTATGATGATTCAAATGGTATGTCTTGCTGGAGAGTTGTTTGGTTTTGTTTTGTAGCACTAGGGGTTGAATCCAGAAGCATTCTACCTCTGAGCTACACCCCAGCCCCATTTTTTTAGTTTTTGAAACAGGGTCTCCCGAAGTTGCTGAGGGCCTAGGTTGCTGAGGGTGGCCTTGAATTTTTGAACCTCCTGTCTCAGCCTCCCAAGTACTGGAATTACAGGTATGTGCCACCACGCCCAGCTCCTTGCTGGAGGTTTTAGGGCTGTAAGAAGTGGAAGGTCCAGGGTGACTAACTTCCCCTTTCCCCTGGCTCCAGAGCCTTCTACACATGTGTCTCTCACAGTAAACAGGAAGTTCATCATGAAACCAGCATGGCCCATTATGTAAAGGTACCTGACATGTGATAAATTCTCAGTATTTGTTTCCTTCCTTCTCCCTTTCATCCTTTATATTTCCTTAAAGACATGGTAAAGCTACAAAGAGGATGGGGGATAGGGGTCTTCCAAATATAAAGACCTTCGCTAATGAAAGATGTGTTGGGATGAAATTTCATAAACTATATTTAGAAATTTTTGCTCAGGGATGGGGATGTAGCTCAGTGGTAAAGCACTTGCCTAGCATGCACAATATCCTGGGTTCAATCTCAGCACAAGAAAGGAAAAGAAAAAAACTTCTCAAAACTGGCAACTCTTGAAATCTCTTTAGCAAGCAGAAAAGCCTTTCACAAAGAAAAAGGATAAAATGCAAATACTTGTTAGAAGCTAAAGGTTTAAAAAAAAGCATTTTCGAAGTATAAACCACCATGTAGCAAATGACTCAAAGTCTCCCCTGCTTTATTATGGAGGAAAGGATAAAGATGGGAGAAGCACCTTTAGCACCCAAAGTAGACGGCAGAATCGGTATTTGGGAATGGGAAGTCATGGCAAAAAGCTTCTAGAATCTCACTCTGCCTGAGATTAGTACTGACTTCTCTTCAACAGGGAAGGAGCAAGAAGTTTTAAAAGTTTATTTTGAGCCGGGCATGGTGGTGCACGCTTGTAATCCCAGTACTTGGGAGGCTGAGACAGGAGGATCCAGGTTCGCAGCCAGCCTCAGCTACTTCGTGAGGCCTCCGCAACTTAGTGAGACCCTGTTTCAAAATAAAAAATAAAAAATAGGACTGGTGGTATAGCTCGGAGGTAGAATGCCCCTGGGTTCAATCCCCAGTACTGCAAAAAAAAAAAAAAGAGTTTATTTTGTTCTTTAAGGTACCACAGAGTTTTCTCAAGAAAGAAAAGATATATTAAATATCTAGCAGAAGCCAAAGGTCAAACTAAAGTTTTGCCAAAAGGTTCTTTTACTGAACATTAACAACCTACCTGCAAGGTAGTTTTGTGATGTTAAGAAATTCATCCAGGCCAGGCGTGGTTGTGCACACCTATAATCCCAGTACTTGTGAGGCTGAGACAGGAGGATCACAGGTTCAAGATCAGCCTCAGCAACTTAACAAGACCCTGTTTCAAAATTTTAAAAAAAAGGGCTGGAGGTGTATCTTGGAGGTAGAACATCCCTGGGAGGAAGGGAAGAGGATTGTTCAGAGATGGGGGATATATCTCAGTGGGCACTAGCCTAGCATGTGTCAGGCTCCGAGTTTGATTTCCAGCATAGGATAGGATACGATAGGAAAGAAATGTGTACAAGTTCAAATGAACTGGGAAGTAGTCAAACTGAGGTTTGAATCTGTATCTTCTAATTCCTAACTCTATGCTTTTTCTAGACTTTGCATGCGGGACAACAAAGAGAAAAACCAGTGAAGAAACTGATCAAACCCAAAGGAACAAAACAGCATTCCTGTTCCTAGTGAAAAACCAGCCTAGTTCCAGTCTATGTTTAAATCATGTCCTAATATTTTGCATAATTTGCTTAAATGCTCCAGTAAAGAGAAATACATTGCCTTTAGAATGAATAATTTCTGCTTATTTTGTTGCTTGGGCAACATTTTTGGAGTCTGTTAACAAGAAGATACCAAACATCCATAGTTCAGCAAGACAGTCACTGCACTAAATTCCTAAATAATAGTCCACAACCACAGAAAATGGGCAATGAAATACAGAATAATCAAAAGCAGCCTCACAGTTTCTGGATAAAACAAAGCATCATTTGTATTGAGGCATTTTTAGAAGGTACCACTGAAAGCCAGACTGCAACCTGGAACGGCTTAAAATACCAAGTTTAACAATCACATCAATGGCTTTTAAACTTAAGAGTCAAACGGCTTCCTTTTACTTCAAAGTGAAGAATTAGATGCAAAGCTAACAGATTAATTTAGTGCACACACAGGCGTAGAGACCATCCAATGCCTTAATTAACACCATTACAAGTGTATTTAGCCAACCACCTGGGTTTTAATGATGGAAAGGTGAAGGCCAAATGTTTTTAATAAATTGCTTCAAACTAAGCCCCCCTGCTTAAAAAGAACACAAACAATTAAGCAGAAAGGAAAAGACTAATAAGTAGTTATTATTGTGGCACACTAAGGACCTGTTCCTTAGTGTGCATTTTAACTGCGATGGTACCAAAATTAAAAGTTCACGAATTTTTGTTCTTCTGCCTCATCTTGGACCTACCTCCACAACTGAACTAGGAGTATTACATGGGCCCAACCAAATGTATCCAAGATTATCAAGAGATCAGGAGATGGACACAGAGAGGGAGAGGGACCAGCTCCCTTTAGAGAAAGCAAGAAGCCTGCCTGCCTAATACTTCCACAGGGCTGCCAAACTCTCCAAGGTTTAAAGAAAAAACAAACACCATCCGCCATGAGCTATAATTACATCATAGACATGAGATAAAATTATGTTTCATTTCTTGAAGATGAGGGCAAAACATCAAAGAACTGAGCCATTTATTTGCTGTGTAGCCATATCACGAAGTGTACTAGCTATCTGTGCTTTGTCAGGTTTTGAAGGGAAGGGACCTGCCCAATGTCTTTGACAAAAGAATTCTTCACGATGCACATGATGGGGGAGGCAAAATCCACCTTGCCCTATAGAAGCTAAGAAATCCATTTGCACAGCCTTCCAGTCTCTTTTGCAGCAAGGGTGTGTGGACCAGGCTCAGCCATTTATAAGCACCTGCCCCACGCTTTCAAAGTTTCCTGGGCAGTTCACAAGCATTTTCTTTTCCAGATGAATTTTTCTATCCATCTTTTGTTGTGTTAGAAAAAAAAGACAGGATATTTAAGGGAGTAAAAATACTCTGTACAATACTACAATATCATTATATATTTGTCCAACCCCATGATGTGTTCAACACTAAGAGTGAATCCTAATGTAAACTACCGATTTTTGGTGATCATGACATGTTAGAGTAGTTTCATCAACTGTGATAAATGCACCACTCTGGTGGGAGTGGTTGGTAATGGGGGGCATGCATACCATGCATATGAGGGCAAACCTCCTTACTTTCCAGTCAATTTTTCTGTGTACCTAAAACTGCTTTTTTAAAAAGAGGTCTTTAATTAAAGTCATTTTACTACAGCAATACATACACACATGTTTATAGCAGCGCAATTCACAATAGCCAAGTTATGGAACCAGCCTAGATGTCTGTCAACAGATGAATGGATAAAGAAAATGTGATATATATATATATATATATATATATATATATATATACACACACACACACACACACACACACACAGTGGAGCTTTACTCAGCCATAAAAAAGATATGTAATTTATAGGAAAATGAGAACATCATGCTAAGTGAGATAAGCCAGAATCAGAAAGTCAAGGGTCATATGTTTTCTTTCCTATGTGAAGTTTGAGAGAAAAAAAGAGAAGGGGGGGTCCTCATGAAAATAAAAGGGAGATCAGTGGAGTAGAGGAAAGGGACCAGGGAGAGGGAAAGGGGAGTTACTGGGGAATGAAACTGACCAAACTATGTTATGTGCATATATAAATATATAATAAGGAATCCCACTATTATGTATAATTATAATGCACTAATTAAAAATATAAAAATTCTTTTAAATTTAAAACAAAAAGGTGGGGGTAAAGCTCAATGGTAGGGCACTTGCCTAGCATGTGTGTGGCACTGGGTTCAATCCTCAGCACCACAAGCAACAATGATAAAGACAGGACTTCATCAGGGATTAAATGGAATAAGATAATTTTGGAAGAACTAGCTGGTTTAAAATAATGACTCTGCCTACTCAGAGATATGGTATTCTTCCCATTTATTCAGATCTTCCTTTAATACCTTCAATAAAGCTTTTATTATCTGCTTCAAGAGAAAGCTTGCACATTTCTTCTTAAAGTTTTGTTGTTATTGTAAAACAGAACTTTTTTCTATTTGTTTTCTGTACATTGCTGCTGTCCAGGAAAAGATTCTGACTTCCCATGCTCCTTTTGGATCCACTCTACAGTCCTGTTAGGTCCAGATCTGACATCAGATACTCCCAGTCTTAGAGTGCACTATTTTAACTTTTAAATTAAGGAACAGTTTAATAATAGTAACATGAAAGTTTCCTGATAGAAAAGGTCAACTAAAGAAACATGTGGTAGAAGGTTATAGACCTCTCTGGAGAGCTTCAAATAGATAGAGCCTTATGTGCTTGTTTTCCATCAAGGTCCTAGCATAAGAAGAGGGGTAGAAAAAAAAATAGATACCCTCATCTGGTCCTCCCCCCACCAGGGTTTAATATTGATTTTTGATCCCGTAGGTCTAACTCAAGGTCCAGAGAAATATCAGGCTTGTTTGGAACAGTGAGAATAAGGTGAGCTTCATGTTTCATGCTTCTTCAAACAAAGTTTTTAATACTGCATTCTCTAACACGCCTCTATAGCCTCCATAAAATACTCTTTGCCCAGTTATAAGCATTTCCTAAGTAAAAAAGCATAATTATAAAGAATTTTGCTATTTTTAAAATCACTTGATGACTTTCAATAGTTTAAATCTGTCTATATAATATTGTAAATATTCTTATAAAATATAGCTTGACTTCCAACATCCACCAAAATCTTACTAATATTTTAGATACATGTCACATTCTTCTAGGGCAGGAGTTGAGAGAGTAACTTTCTGATACTTCTGAAAAATATTTGGTTTCTTTTGAAGAATACTAAATTTAACTCAGAGATAGTATTTTCCAAATCCTCAAAATAAGCTCAACATAAAAGTAGTAAGATTGTCAGTGAAAAACTATAAAGGATATGAAAAGTTAAACTTAATTTTTTAGAAATACTTCCTAAATTTCTATGAATGTGAGTTCAATACACATAAGTATTTTCTTTTGTCTTTGCAAGAGAGACTGGTTTTAATTGGAAACAGTAGAGCAAAATTTTTCCATATTGAAGGAGAAATTATTACCCGAGTTTCAGAGCAGTCTCAGTAGATTAGCCAGCTTTAATTTATTAAGAAACTTAGCTCTTACTTATATAATGAGAGTTGGCACAGAATTCAACATATGAATGGTCAAATTCCAAGTATTTTTCCCATCATCTTGTGACAAAACTTCATCCGCATTTAAAATCCCGTCTGCTTTGTTCCCAACCTAACACAACCAGGTTCTAGCTAAGAGCAAGTAGGCATGCATCAGACAGATGCCTCATGAGAAATGTTCCCATTGCTTTTTCAAGTCGGTTTATGTTAGTGAAAAAGCCATAGTGTGGGAATTATTACAAAGACGGGGCTCAGGATAAGAAGTAGCTGCTCTTAAAGACCAAAGGGAGACGCAAACCCCCAGTCACGTGCTCTTCAACTGGAGAAGTTTCAAAGGCAAACTGTGCTCACCGTCTGGCCTGTCTGCAAAGAACGGGTGCCGAAGGTCATTAATACTGTTATTTCCCATGAGCTTGGCACTGGTCAAAGAGGATGGTGGGTCTACTTTGAAAGACTCTGTTACTGTACAGAGAGTTTTGGCTTGGAGACCCTGGCCCTGAGTAAAAAACCCACTGGTTGGCAGCTCCATCCAACAGACAGCTCAGGAGCTAACTCTATGCTGGAAATTACAAAGGCTTCTAAAGAAACAAATAACAAAATTCTAGAATTGGTATCAGATGAGCCAAAAAAAAAAAAAAAGTAAGTTTAACAGCTTTCAGAGAACTAATGAGAAAGACATTTTGGCCTTGACCCAGAAAGGATGAATGTACCCCTGGACAGAAATGATGTGAACTAAAAATTCTCCATAGTAACAATTCTAATTAATTGTTCAAAGTTAGGAGTTGCTTTTCCAAGGTTATGAGCTAACTATAGTCTCCTGTTTATGTCATTAAAATCTGTTTTCTTCTATTCTTTGTATCTGTTTACCCAGGCATTAAATGAGAAGGCTTATAATGGAATCTTAACAGCAACTTTATAATAAAGGTTCTACTTTTAAGGTGAGTTTGCCATTTTGCAGACTTGGTTTAGGGATAATTAGTAATAAACAGAAATTTTGTCTGTTTAGGTTCCACATTAACTAAAACATTTATCTCTTTTAAAAGTAAGAAACAACAGATATTAACAATATTCTCACAAGGCATTATAAGATTTTTTTTGAGGAATTCTAATTGAATCTAGGGGTGCCCTATTTTTGAGCTACATACCCAGCCCTATTTTATTTCAAAACAGAATCTCCCTAGGTTTACTGCATACTGCTGCCCTAGAACCTGTGATACTCCTGTCTCAGCCTCCCAAGTACTGGGATTACAGGCATGTGCCATCATGCTTATAAGATCTTTTGAATTGAAGAGTTAACCATAATTTGGTGATATTTCAGTAAGAAGTGCACTTATTTATACCTTAATAGAAATTAAAACTGAAATGTTACCCAATGTACAGTAACACAAAAAATGAGCCATTCTCCAATAAGGCTGGGTTAACATGAGTACAGAGTGAAATGCAACATTTCAGGGGAGTCGATTCCTGCTAATAAATTTTTATTGTTCAATATAAATAGACAACACAGTTTTTCCAGCCAGAGAAACAAGAATTTAACACTGAGAGGTTACCAGAATAACCTCAGAAGACATTACTGTGTGGAATGCAATGCTATTCGGGTCACAGTGAGCACATATTCACCACAACACTACAGACAGGAATGAAACCCAAGCCAAATTAAGCAGCTCTCCTCCTCATAATGAAAACTAGCAGTCTGGCATTAAGTGGGACTACACCTGTTAGGAGTAAAATTTGATACTCAAAACGATGAGAACCAGTCAGCCAACAGTTGGTCACACATATAAAATGTACTGCATGTGGACAAGGAAAGGCTTTCTAGAAACCAAATTCCTGAACACACCTGCTATCCCTCAATGCCTTTAACTCTGACTGCCTCTGGAGCTGAACGACCTGATAAAATTATGAACCTTTAAAGTCTTCTGGGGGAAGGCTGTGGTTCATAACCCAAACTCAATTTTCAAAGTTATTTTTCATAAGAAAGCTCAGAATTATATCAAGTTTCTCCGACCTCCAGGATGGGGTTTATTCTAACCCTCTCTGACCCATCCCTGAAGCAATGCCTCTCCCAGCCTGGAGCCAGGGGATCTTGCTGCCAACGCCACCAGCATGCTTGCTCAGCTCATTCCTGTCCACATACCCGTTTCCTTCTTGCTTCCCTTTCCTCCCTCTCGGTTCTTCTTCAGCACAGCCTTTAACATTTTCAACACTCTTTTGTCTCTAAAGAGAAAAGAAGGGAAAGAGGAATTAAAGGTTGGAAGAGTTGGAATACAACTTACGTATTGACATAAGCAGTAACTTGTGTTCAAATAAACAGATCACTTAGGATAATGTAAAAGGACCTTGAGTTTTACATCAATTTCCTATGAATAAACTATGATGGGAAACTAAATGCTGAAGACAAAAGGTATGCTTTATTTTTCTTATTTTTCTGCGGTTTTGTGTGTGTGTGTGTGTGTGTGTGTGTGTGTGTGTGTGTGCACGTAGGCTACTGGGGATTGAACCCAGGGCATTCTACCTCTGAGCTACACTCCCAGCCCCATTTTATCTTTCATTTTCAAACAGGGTCTCACTAAGTTGTTCACAGCCTAACTAAGTTTCTGAGGCTGGCCACCAACCTGCGATCCTCCTGTCTCAGCCTCCCAAGGACTGGCTATCTCAATCTCCCAAGGTCTGGGATTATAAGCATGCATCACCATGCCCGGGTATAAAGGATGTTTTATAACTTTTAATGACGTGATCAGAAGTTCACTGTCCTGTTGTAAAAGTTTCAAAAAATATAGTAGTGCATTCTCAGCTTTCCACATGTAATTAAGGCTCTGAGACTAAACTTGGGTACATTACTGTTAGATATTTGGCATAGTAATAGCGTCTCCCAACCCTAGTTCATCAAAAGAAGACAACATTAAGACATGAAATAAAAAAGATAATGGTTCACAAGGAACCCACATGGTTTAAGGCAATGTTTTACAGGTACTACTAATTAAATAACCACAAAGAAAACATTTTGGAAGATAATCAGAATGGAACCTACCTCATAAGCACTTGCAAAATAAATCCAGAGGGAATACATTTTAACCCTGATGTCAAGTGACTCGATTAGACATACTCCTGTATGTTTTTAATATATATAGTTATGACTTTGGGGTGGGGAAGGGAGGTGAGTAGAACAAGCCTGCGACATTATGGCCAAATCCTTTACAAGAATAGGCTGTATTTTCAAGCAGGGTTGTACTGACTGAGCTTGTAAAAACAACACAATGGCCTAGACCTAAGACGAAACAGGAAACCATCTCTACAGAAAGAGGCAGACAATAAGACTATTATTTCATCATGAAGCTAGTGTCCTCCCCCCACTAACTCAGATGATGGCTGGACAACCCCAAACACTAACAAATCCTAGTGGGTCGTGTTACCCATCGCAGCTTTGCCGATGCACTGCAAGAGCAAAATAGAAGGCAAGCAGGTTTCCCCTGAACAGTAGCAAAAGGAGTGACGGGAGGGGCAGGGAGAAACTCCTATGGAGAAGAGGGCTCCTAATCCTCCCTGCCTAACAGGAATGCTTCAGATGGCCTCGGTGTAACCCCCACCACCAACTCGCAATCCCTAGAGTAAAGAAGAGGTTTTGGGGGGCCATTGAGAAGGGTGAGGAGCCCCAAAGTGCTGCCATTCACAGATATGCACACCCTAAGCATGCATGGTGACCTTTGTTATCATTTAGTCCAGGCCTGTATTTATTTTCCCAAGCCCTTTGTTTTACTGATGAAGAAACAGAGACCCTGGGAGGCGGGCTTGCCCAGGGGTCACTCAGCTAATTAAAGGCAGGGCCAGAATCCAAATCTGCAGAGTCCCAGCAAGGGCTGGCCTTCCTCCGCTCAGCTGGCTGGCTGGCTGGCTGGCCTCTCCTCCCAGATCAATGAACTGCTTTGGGCAAACAAACAAACAAAACTGAGGGATATTAGGGAGATAATATCTTAGGCAGAATTTGGAGAAAGCCAGAGTGGTTATTAGGGGTAAATCATCTTACAAACAAGTCTTTACACACAAAAGGAGCATGGCTGGTAGCCTAATTCTGAGTTTAAAATACTACTCGAATTGGCTCTAGTGAGAAGACAGTTTTCACCTAAAGGGCCGACACTGAATCTGGAAGAGGGCACAGTCTGCTTCCATACGGGGACCTGTGGCAACACAAATTTTTCCAAAAGAAGCAATGTAAAACAGTGTGGTAGAAGAAAGGGCCAGCATAAGTAGATATATAGATACCTAAGAGGCACAAATTTTTCAAATCCATCAATAGACCTTCAGGGTTTATAATTTAGCAAAGACTACTCACTTAAAAATGAAAAATACTAGCAGGGCATGGTGGCACACACCTGTAACCCAGTACTTGGGAGGCTGAGACAGGAGGATCGCAGGTTTGAGGACAGCTTCGGCAATATAGTGAGACTCTATTTCAAAATGTAAACAAAAAAAGGGCTGGGGGTGTACCTCAGAGGTAGAATGCCCCTGGGTTCAATTCCCAGTACCACAATAAAAGAAAGGAAGGAAGGGAGGGAGGTAGGCAGGCAGGGAGGAAAAAATACAGACATAGCCATGCCATGAACGCTTGTCCAAGGCCCCTTGCCACATGCTGTGGTGACTCTTCCCAATCCCTGTGTTTACCCAGCTCAGCCCCATCACACCCATGAAGCCGCCCTGATTAATCACCTGGTCATCATCCATTAGCAGCAGACATACCATGCCCCTCAGGACACACGTGCTTCAGGGCAAGGACTAGGTGACACAGACTTGGCATCTCATCCCAGGCAGCTTGTCTGCCGATTTGAAGATGCTCAGCTGCTTTCAGGATAGTCACATCTTCCACATCAGTGGTCTTGAATTAAGTGAAAGAGGCTATCAAATATCTGCTGTAATTTTTTCTTCCAGTTCCTGCTTTCCTCCACAAATAGCAACTCAAGGAAAAGAGCTTATATTTTATTCTAAAAGCTTTTCAAACAGTGACTGTACAAACTAACTGATCGTGCCTGAGTGCAAGAGCAAGAGCCCTATCACCACCACACGCCCCCCCCCCAAGCGTACACACACTGGAGAGGAATGAAATAAGATTTCCCAGCAAGTTAAATTCTGAAATTAATGCTATTCAAAGTTACCTAGAAGTCCCAATCATCTGTGGCTTCAAATCCATAACTGGAACTTGATATTCATCAACAGACTTAAAGACTATGACCATCTGAAGAGAAATGGTCAGGAAGAACAGCTGTAATAGGCTAGAGGGGCCAACACTGCATATTCCAGAGAAGACTACTTGGCAAACTTGACAATGTCTACGAACTTATAAACACACTCCCCCCAGAGAGTTCTGGAAATGGAGGCGTTGTGCTATCAGAACCGGGTGCTATTACACATTGGCTTGATACAACTATTTCCTCTTGCTCTGATTCTGTAATTGGGATCCTTTCTTAGCCTGCCAACAATGAGGAGAGAGTGAGCTGGTCCAGTCAACACAACTGCCTGGCTTGCTGACGATATGATTCTGAGAGTAAATTAATAAACCAGTATTCTGGCTTTAAATGAGAGCTCTTCTGAACTTTGTTAAAGGGAGTCACTTTGACAAATCCCGCCCACTTGAGAGAATGCTGAGTTTCTAACCACAGGTGGAGAACCAAAAGGCAGACAATGGAAAATTCTTTAGCAGCAATGCCACCATGAAGCAGACCTGTGAGCACAGCCAGCAGGGACTCCCCGAATTCACCCTCTGCCCCATTGCATGCTTCCATTCCGACAGCAACTTCTACTGTCATTTCTTCCCTGAAAGGGTGCATTGTTAGGAACAAGAACCGAAAAGAAATGATGTAACCCTGCCTTCCAGACACAAGTGATTAAAGTCTAATGCACTGAACAGAAAAAGCCAGAAGCTATCAAGTTGCTACTAGGGAACCACGAATGTGGAGAGGAGGTACTTAGGGACAAGTGTTACAGGATAAAATATTAGAAATGGTGCCCTTTTAGCTGGGCATGGTGGTGCATGCTTGTAATCCCAGTACTTGGGAGGCTGAAACAGGAGGATCGCAGGTTTGCAGTCAGCCTCAACAACTTAGTGAGGCCCTCTGCAACTTAGTAAGACCCTGTTTCAAAATAAAAAATAGGGCCAGGGTACAGCTCAGAGGTAGAATGCCCCTGTGTTCAATCCCCAGTACCACACAAAAAAAAATAATAAATAAAAAACCAAAACAATGTTGTCCTTTTTTATGTTAAATATCATACCATAGACCAAAAGCACAGGTATAACTGGCCAAATAAAACCCCTCAATTTCTGTCCCATAAAACCTTAGCCAACAGAACAAATACATGGTAGGAATTTAACTGTTTCAAAAAGAGGTTATCTGTCATAACTTTAAATTACATTCTTTTAGGGCTGGGGATGTGGCTCACTGGTAGAGAGCCTGCCCAGCATGCTCAAAGTCCTGGATACCATCCCCAAGACCACAAATACATACATACATTATATGCTTTTGAGGAAGCGAACTGTGGGTAGTATTATCTTTTGCTTATCCATTGCAAGGTTCAAGCTGACACCTCTATAACAAAGACAGATCAAGAGGAAAGAAAACAAGTTTACATGACCTAAGTTTTATGTGACATAGGAGCCTTCAGAAATGAAGACCCAAAGATCCAAGGAAAACTGTATTTTTATGCTTAGGCTTGAAGGTTTTTATGCTTAGGCTTGAAGGACGATTGTGTAGAAATATAATTGGACCAAAAAGGGGGTATGACCTAATGGTAACAAACTGGAGAGAACTTAGATGTAACTGGTTAAAGCCCAACACGCTGCATAGAAACTGCAAGAGCTATCAAGTTGCTACTAGAGATCCACGCAGGTGGTAAGGAAATACTTCTGGATAGTACTTCAGGAAGTACGGAGGCCTGTTTGTGCAGATTCTTCCTGGCCTGCTGGAGTGGGGCAGGCCCCTCTGGAATGAGGGTTAGGGTCTTATGACCTGCTTTCAGGGGAGAAAGGCAGGAGGAGGTCGGAGTGAACTCCTTGCTTCTTCTCCAGGTCTCAAGTGGAAAAGCGCTGTATTTTAGGGTACCATGTATAAGTCCCAACAGAAGGAAAGACAAATCTCTAGGTTACTACACAGAAACTAATAGAAGGCAATTTTACATTCACTATGATGTTTACTTAAAAGAAAATAAAAGTCAGGCATGATGGCACATGCCTGTAATCCCAGTATTTGGGAGGCTAAGGCAAAAGGACCTCAGGTTTGAGGCCAGCATGGGGTCACTTAGCATGATCCTGTTTCAAAGTAAAAAGGGCTGGGGGTGTGGCTTAGAGGTAGAATTCCCCAGCATTCAATCCCCAGTAAGCAGTCCCCTCACCAACACACACAGGGAAAAAAAGAAAAGCCAAGTGTGGTAC
>PVJS01046040.1:0-15973 GCA_004027185.1 Glis glis | reverse complement strand
GTGGCGGCGCACGCTTGTAATCCCAGTACTTTGGGAGGCAGAGACCGGAGGATCCGGGTTCGCAGCCAGCCTCAGCTCGCTCTCTCTCTCTCTCTCTCTCTCTCTCTCTCTCTCTCTACCTAGTGAGGCCCTCCGCAACTTCGTGAGACCCGGTTTCAAAATAAAGTATAAAAAATAGGGCCGGGGGTGTAGCACGGAGGTAGAACGCCCCTGGGTTCAATCCCCAGCACCGCAAAAAGTAAATAAATAAATAAATAAAATAAAAATAAAATAAAATGACTGCTTCAATGTTTATCCCTTTATTGATACATGAGGAAAAATTTCAAAGTAAGCCTGGCCTAACTAAAAATACAACAAGTGTTTACTTACCAAACATTATAGCATTGAAATAAACTATCAGGGTATTCAGGTTGAAGGGGTTCCTGGCTTTCAATTGTTCCAAACCACCAGGCATCATCTATGACAGATCTGAAACGGTCACCTGGACAAGAAAGAAATAAAGCAATCTTAGCACTCTGAAATGTATCTGCTGTTACCGTTTTCCTAAAGTATAACCCTAAGGTATAGAAACTGCCTGTATGATTTCACAAGATACAGAAAGTGACTCATATATTCTGAAAATAAGTAAGGAAAATCAGATAGTAACAAAAATAAGTAAGTAAAATCAGAGAGGTATTTAAGAATACTTGAAATGTGACTTACCAATCTCAAATTCTATTTCTTAGATTTCATTAGATTGGTTTAGATAATTTCTGCTCAACAAATATTTATAATCTATCATTGTAGCTTCTTTCTGTAAGTTTCTCTACCCAAATATTCAAGATCCCAGCCTAAACACATTTTAAAAAATCCTACTTGCCCTATGTCATCTCAATCACCTTCATTGTAACATTTTCACTTTCCCTCTTCTGATAAGAATAAAAAATAAAAGCCGGGTGTGGTGGCTCATGCTTGTAATCCCAGTACTTGGGAGGCGGAGACCGGAGGATCTGAGTTTGCAGCCAGCCTCAGCTACTTAGTGAGGCCCTCGGCAACTTCATGAAACCCTGTTTCAAAATAAAGGATAAAAAATAGGGCTGGGGGTGTAACGCCCCTGAGTTCAATCCCCGGTACCGCAAAATAAAATTAAAAAATTAAAAAAATAAAAAAATTAAAAAAAAATAAATAATAAAATAAAATAAAATAAATAAAATAAAAAATAAAAAAACAAAAAAAATAAAAAAATAAAATAAAATAAACAAAAGCTAATCCTTATAAAACAGAGAGCACACCTTTTGTATACTTACTTATCCAACTGCATTCAGCTATTGTCATATTACTTAAGCTGCTTTTCACAAAGACCCTTATAAGCTACAAATGTTACAGCCTTTTTTTATCTAAATCTTCTCAGCTTTTTCTGTGTCATATTAAAGCTGCAAGGCACTGTCTTTTTCCGTACAGTGTTTTCCCCTTCCTTGGCCTTTCACAGTACTTACTCAAGTTTTCTTCTGGCTAGCATAGGTGAGTCTGAAAGGCGTAGTTCAAATAAAGTATGAATGTGGCTTTGAATACATTAACTAGTTATTTTTGAACTCCATTTTCCTATCTATAAAAGCCCACACCTATAATCCCAGTATTTGGGAGATTGAGACAGGAAGATTACAGATTTGAAGTCAGCCTTAGCAACTTAGTGAAACACTGTTTCAATATAAAAAATAAAAAGGACCAGGGGTGTGACTCAAGAGGTGGAATGCCCCTGGGTTCAACTCCCCAGTACCAAAAATAAATCATTGAATGAATAAATAAAATAAAAATGATGATGTCTACTCATGGTAATTTTTGAGTAATGCCTTGTAAAAAGGTGATTTTTCATTTTTAACACACAGTTAAGGAAGAATGAATCACGTTACCATAATCTGAATTAGATATAGTTTCAGATCCATAAAGAATGTCTTAATTTTTATAAAAAAATTTTAAGTGCATAATATAGCATAAAATGAATGAAAAAAATTAGTCAAAGTAAAAGAAATAGAATTGGAACCAGGAATGTTAATAGAACACATTTTGCTTGTTGAGATACATACATACATACACACACACACACACACACACACACACACTTATGTATATAGACATAAGCATATGTTTTACATATGTATACATTTTGAGTGGGTATACATTGGATCCAAGTTTAGATTCGAACATTCTAACAGACAATGTTAAGAGAGAAATGTGATTATTAGATTTAAGAGTCTTTATTCCTCAGATGGCATATTGGTGACACTGAGCTTAGTGAGAACCTACCATATAATTTAATAAACAGTATTCTTGATATCACAACCTTACTGTAAACATAACTATGAATTTCACATACCTACTTCTTATGAACCCACACACACTGATGACATTAGGCTAAACAAGAATTGGATAATGCATGCTAAACCATAGTAAGACTTAAAAACGGTGTCAAAGAATAGTCTACCTTCAGAATAAGTCTTTCTGAGGAAAGAGTAGAGTAAAAATTACTATTAATGTCAGAGTAAATGGAAACTTGTAGTTGGATAATTTCTCTTAAGATATAACAGACTAGATATTAATTTTGGAAGAAATATAAACCTATGAATATCTTTTAAAATTACAAGATCTGAATGAAAAATTTTTCATGTTTATTCATTTGAAATATGATTATTACAATTTTGTCATTATGTACTATACTCTCAATATTTTAACTACATAAAAGATGAACTATATTTAATCCATATTCCATTTTTCTCATCACTATATAAATATGGTTTGCTACTAAGCAAAAGAATATACAACTCCATTTTTGTAGTTATTTTTCCCTCGAACTAATAATTGCTTCATTTTTATGTTTGATTTTCTATGAGTTTACAATTAAATCTTCCCACATTTTTATAACAAAAGCTGTGAAAAACATTCAATATAATTTTCCACAAAGTTACACTTGTTTGATGATTTATGAGTTCTATTTTGCCCCCCTAAAGACTTCCCTAGTGAAGGATGTGTTCTAGACTGGTTATTTCCTAGACTTGAGATAAACCTGTTATCCTGAGACTTCTGTTGACTGTTAAGTTAGAAATTCTTTTTGGCTTTTCCTGAACTGGACTTTGTTTCCTAAGGGAATTCTATTATTTTTTTTTCTAATTTACTTTCCCTTCCTTCCTCCCCTCCATCCCTTCTTCCCTTCCCAAATTTACCAAGATCAACAACAACAACAAAAAGATAAATCACCATTCCAAAATCTTCCAACAACACTAGTGGAAAGATGGACTGATTTGACAATTAATGTACTTTGCCAAACCATATGGGCCATTGACACACCACACTACACTCCAGGATGACAATGGCCTTGTTTGAAAATTTTAAGATAACTATTTAATGAATATCACAACCCTTTAAATTAATGCATCTTAAATACTTGGAAAACTTGATGAATTTTAAAACTCCTTTAAAACTTGCTTACAATATTAATTTTAGAGTTTATTATAGAGTTAACAACAACAACAAAAGTTAGGTTGTAGTCCAAATTTGGACTCATTTTTAAGACTTCTTTGGCTTTGAATATGAATTTCATTCTTAATATTTTTGGATAAATACTTAATTCAACATGTAAAACAGCAAAAAAGAAAAACTGTAAATAATCAGATAACAGTTACCAAATATAAGAGAAAATACTCAAAATTTAAATATCAACTAGATTAATGTGTTTTCAATCTTAAATAATATTTAAAAACTTACCTGATTATCATTTTCTAATTTATGAAAAATAGTAAATCACTTATAAGGGGACAAAGACAAGTCAAACACCCATGGCTTCTGAATAAATTACCCACCTATATTCCACCGCCTATATTTTGCGTCATCAAATTGTTGTCTCAAGACTAGGAAATCTATAACGTCAGGCATATCATGGTATCTAATTACAAATAAAAACAAATTGATTAGCTCACATACCTAAAAATATCTAAAACATGTACAATCTAAAGTATTAAGAAACCACTGCCTCTTTTAATAGTCCTTACTTCATGGTAAATGATCCGCCAGTCAGTTTACCAGTATCAGGATCTAGAAAAGCAAGTTTAAGGCAGCAAAGAGTAGGTAATCCCACTTCATACTTTATGCCAACTATTTTCATCAATTCTTGTTCCTAAGATATAGAAAATAAGAAATCACCTTTACAAAATAAACCACAAAACAGATTGCTAAATAGTAAGGAAAACACTTCTTGGTTTTAATCTTCTGGGTGGTAACTACTCCGTTTGTGAATGTAAAAATTCATTGAGCTATGTCCTGAAGATTTTTGTACTTTATAGTAAGTTGCACTACAATTTAAGAAAAAGTTTAAGTTTTTCAACATAATTTCAAAGACCTCTGATAATTTTGTACTACTGCTGACAAGTCTAGAGATAAGATACTCATGAAATTTACAAATAGAAAATTTACTATAGACATCAGTGGTATCTTATTTTTCTCATGATCAAATTTTGCACCCAATTTATAAAGTGTATCAAAGAATATAATTCAGCCAATCTTATATTTTTTGACTGAAAATTATACTGTTCTAATCTCTAGGACTGCTTCAATTAAATAAGGGACCTTCATCATACAGTTTCTTATAGTTAAAGAATAGTAACCCTTGATGCAATTTTCTCTATAACCCATAAATACATCTTCTGGGTTAAGTAATAAATCAGTGCCATACCCGCAGTTCCATCTTATGCCATGGCTGTTTTTTAGGATTGATACTGTATATTTTATTTTTCCGGGCCATTTCAACATATGCTTCATGTCCTTGTCGGAAATAATAAACCTATAAAGAAAATAAGAGCTACAGTTTAAAAACCTGGATGTGTTTCTAAGATGCAAGGAAGGTATCAGCTAATATTGCAAGGAAATATAATGTCCTTTGAGCTAACGGAAATTCTACTAATGACTTTTTCCCTCCATTCTTCAAGTTGTCTTTTCACCACTTAATTATAATCAAAGTGTTCTAAATAACATTACTTTGGGTATATATTTGGAAATTTAAGATGAGGCACTATTTTTTTATTTCATCATTTTATTATTAGATTAAAAAAATTTAATCTGCCAGGTGTGGTGGTACATGCCTATAATACCAGTACTTGAGAGGCTGAGATAGGAAGTTCACAGGTTTGAGGCCAGTCTCAGAAATTTAGCCCCTGGGTTCAATCCCCGGTACCGCAAAAAAAAAAAAAATAAATAAATAAAAAATAAATAAATAAATAAATAAATGCCTTTTTTTTTGCAGTACTAGGATTGAACCCAGAGGCATTCTACCTCCGAGCTACACCCCAGCCCTATGTTTTTATTCTTTATTTTGAAACCGGGTCTCACTAAATTGTGGAGGGCCTCACTAAGTAGCTGAGGCTGGCCACGAACCCTGATCCTCCGGTCTCAGCCTCGCAAGTACTGGGATTGCAAGTGTGCGCCACGACGCCTGGCTAAAAATGCCATTTTTAAAATGCCAACAAAACATAGATTATTGCAATATTTATAGTAGGCTTAAAAAAGATTATCATTAGAGCTTTCCTCCTAATTGTACTATCTTCATACACAGCTATAAACATCTAGATTGGGATACTTTTATAAACCTGTTATAATCTTCTAGAGTTGTGTTACAAGAGTTATAAAATGTATTTAGGGTTATTATTGAAAATTTAAACTAAAAGAAGGATAATGTAAAACTTTAAAAGTACCTCATCACCCATCTGTGGCACAAACGGACATCTTCGGGGAATAGTATCTGTAATCCATGTTGACGGTAACCATTCTTCTAACGTCAAACCATTTTCAGTTAGTTCTCCCACAGCCAATCTCTAAGAAAGTTTGGAATATTATAAAGTAATATTATCATAAAAGTACAATGGAGGTAGTTTAAAAAGGGGGAATATAACATTTGTATAAAAATTTCATTCTTTAAGCATTAAAAATCTTATTCTGGAAAAAAATGGAAGCAGCAGCAATAAAGTTATTGTTTTTTCAAATCACTGACAGAAAAACTAGATGGCAAAACCAAAATCTACAGACAACATTCGTAAAACTAGACATCCCCACAACCCCAAAGTACAAGCTCTGTGTAGTCTCCTCCCCTTCCAAAATAACTACCAGTTTTATAAACATTCCCTATAACAAACCAAGATATACTTTAGTTATTTTTAGTTATTTGCTGTTGTTGTACTGGGGATGGAACTCAGGGCATTCTACCTCCAAGCTATACCCCCAGCCCTATTTTATTCTTTATTGTGAAACAGGATCTCACTAAGTTGCGGAGGGCCTTACAAGTTGCTGAGGCTAGCCGCGAACCTGCGATCCTCCTGTCTCAGCCTCACATGTACTGGGATTACGAGCCTGCGCCACCAAGCCCAGCTTACTTGAGTTATTTTAAATCCTAGTCTTAGTGTGTTAGTAAGAACTAATTAGATATTCTTATATGGGTTAAGCAGTACTACAAGATATAAAAGGCTAATTACTTCCATGAGGTGGACATTACATTTCTGAATAGTCTGAGAATGCCCCTCTCCCCTTCTTAAAGTATACATTTCACTTTTGGCACACATTAGCTCCTTCCCTCACCTCCAACCCCCAAAATCACATTTTAAAAAATGAAATTTAAAAAAATGACATTTCATTAAAAAAAATGTCAAGCCACATCCCTTGTTTTTAAACTCTCATGGATAAAAATAAAACTGTGACTCCTTTTTAACTTTGGTGGACATCTACAAATGGCCACAATGGTCTTGATATTGTTAACCTTAGACCTAAGAAAAATGTACTAAGAGCCTTTGAAACCTAGTTGTTATTTTTAAGTAGAGAAACTTCATGCAATTGATTAAAAATGTGGTTCAGTGTTTGTGAACTAATACTTCTAAACTTTATTCTGTTGTGTTTTTTTAAAGGGAAGCAATTATCACTATGAATTAATGTTTGCTAAAAGAGGCAATGCTGTAATGTGCTACCAGAGAACACTACTTGCAGTCCCAAGTAGCTGGGACTACAGGGCTGCACCACCATGCCCAGCATTGCAGCAGGTATTCCTACAGTTACTTCCTACTATACATTTCCCTCTTCTTCCTATTAGCCAGTTGCTTCCTAACATATACTTCCCTCTTCTTCCTATTCTCAGTCAAACACATCTTGGAAAATAAGAAGTAAAGGCCCTTGGTTGTTCCTATATGTGAGATAGGTTCACTGGAGAATTTTAGACATGACAGTGATATGCTCTGACTTCTATTTTAAAAGGATCACTCTGGATGCATAAGAATAGGGACTGGCAAATTGTGGCATAAAGTCCAAGTCCAGCCTGCCAACTGTTTTTTTTTTTTTGCGGTACTGGGGATTGAACCCAGGGGCATTCTTCCTCCAAGCTACACCCCCCGTCCTTTTTATTTTATTATTTGGAAACAGGGTCTCACTAAGTTACTGACAGCCTCACTAAGCTGCTGAGGCTGGCTTCAAATCTGCGGTCCTCCTGTCTCAGCCTCCCAAGTACTGGGATTACAAGCTCACGCCACCAAGCCTGGCTCAATTGTTTTTTATAAATCAAATTTTACTAGAACATAGCCATACCCATTTGTTTACATATTATCTATGGCTGCTTTTGGGCTATAATGGTGGAGTAGCTGGTCCTGTACACAGAGTTTATCAACCCCAAGGAAGAAAGGTACAAAAGTAGGAAGACAGATGGGAGGCTACTAGAGTAAGAAGACAAGTGAGAGTCCATGATCGCCCACACTAATGTGATAGCACTGAAAAACAGACATTACTGAAGAAATTTAGAGGACAGGATCTCAGTAACTTCCTGATGGACTGGATGTTGAATATGACAGAAAAAGAATGAAGGGTAACTTCAGGTGTCTTGGTGTAAAAAACTAAACGATGGGGGGACTGTCATCAGTATGATGAGAGCTGGGATGGGGCATTAACAATTAGGATCATTAAATGTATATAAAGGCAAAGCCAGGCATGGTGACGCACGCTTGTAATCCCAGTACTGCTGAGACACGAGGATTGCAGGGTGCGGCCAGCCTCAGCTACTTAGTATAAGGACTCTTCGCAACTTAGTGAGACCCTGTTTCAAAATAAAGAATAAAAAAAATAGGGCTGAGGGCCTAGCTTAGGTAGAATGCCCCTGGGTTCAATCCCTAGTATCACAAAAAAAAAAGTAAGGCAATTAAGTAGACAAACTCTGTTTTGCAGCACTATGTTTTTTACATAAATAAATGCCATCAATTGTATTAAGATTAAATGCTAAATATTTGGACTGTGGTAATGTTGCAATTGCAAGGAAACATTCTTACATGTTACATCTAAAAACTTGTGTAACCTAAATATGTTTTGGTACTCTTTATATATGTTTTGGTACTCTTTATACTTCTGAGTTTGTTCACCACAATGTACAATTACATTTTAAACATGTATGCTTTAAGTCATTTTCATAAGAGAAAATGCTAAATTCACAATCTCTAAAAATCAACCTTTTGTTTTCTTTCTTTGGGCTTCTTTTTCTTTGGTGATATTGGTTCATCTTTTTCTTCATTTACTTTTTTCCTTTCCTTTTTAATATGTTTTTGCTTTTGTTTTTCAGATTCTTCTTCATCATCTGAACTGCTTTCTGCTTTCTTGGTTTTATGCTTAGGAACTTTCTTTGGTGGTTGCAAATTAATTCCTGCATCTGCAGTCCAGTCAGAGTAATCACTGGAGTAGTCACTAGAAGAAGAGAAAGGATTTCAAAACTACATTTAGGATATAGTTTTAAGACTCTGTTCTATAAAAGTGAAAAGGAAGATCATGGTAAGTGGGGCATACAATAATAAGGAACAGGAGTATCATCTGTTCACAATTTGATGTTTAAACATTTCTCATAACCAGTAATGAATCTAGCTTATAACTCAATATTATAAATATAGCATTCAGAAGACACAATACCAAGTAGGCAGATAAACTTAAATGGATCATTTTGCAGATCTAATTGCAATTTCTAATAAATTCTTTTCAACAGAGAAGACATGTCAGAAAGAAAATTTCGTAAATTTTTAACACAAAGATACTCTGAAATGTTGTTGCTAGTGGAGGGATAGGAGAGTCATATCTGCAGCTTTCTAGAGATTTCATATAACATTTGGAGAAATAATTCATTCATTTACCTAGAACTGCCATCGCTATGCCATGCTCTCTCCTCTTCTTCAGATGTTCCACCACTGACAGCAACCACTTCACCTTCCTAAAGAGGCATTGAAGACATTTTACTGTATAATTTTTAAAAATAACATCCTATGATTAGAGAAAATATCAATATAATACCAACCATATAGGGATATTTAATTTAAAATCTGATTTAAATTAGGTGCAAAACACAGCTTTTGTTTTTATTCAAAAAAGTAAAAAATAAATGTATATAAAGGCATATACTTATAATACTGGATTCAGAGCATCTCTCAAATGATAAACTTTGTGTGTGTGTGTGTGTGTGTGTGTGTGTGTGTGTGTGTGTGTCTGGTACTGGGGATGGAAACCAGGGGCATTCTACCTCTGAGCTACATCCCTAGCCCTTCTTTTAATTTTTTGTTTTGAAACAGGGTCTTGCTAAGTTGCTGAGAGCCTAAGTTGCTGAAGCTAGCTTCGAACCTGTGATTCTCCTGTCTGAGCCTCCCAAGTACTGGGATTATAGGTGTTCACCACCACACCCAGCTCAGATGATTAACATTTTTAAAGCCTCATAACATATCTCTAAATTGAATGATATCAAATCCAGGAGTTAACATTTGAGATTAACTTCCATTTTGGGGACTTTTAAAAAATTTGTGTTCTTTTCTGTAGATGCTTTCAAAATCTTTAAATTAGGCTCATTATGCTTTACTTATTATGCTCTAATAACAATAGCCCCTCACATTTATTAATCTTATTTATATCAGAAACCACGCTAAGTATTTTTATATATATATTATCTTGTTTGGTCTTGACAAAGCCATGTTGGTGATAAGGAAGTTATTTAAATAAAAGAAATTGAAACTAAAAAAGGTTAAGAAATTTTCTCAAGGCAGCCCAACTAATAAGCAACAATGCTTAATTTGAATCTAGGTCATTTTAGTCCAAAGCCTTAAAAACTTTCTGCAAAAGCCAGGCGTGGTGGCACATGCTTGTAATCCCAGTACTTGGGAGGTGGAGACCGGAGGATCAGGGTTCACCGCCAGCCTCAGCTACTTAGTGAGGCCCTCCGCAACTTCGTGAGACCCAGTTTCAAAATAAAAGATAAAAAATGGGTAGCGGGGGTAGCTCGGAGGAAGAATGCCCTTGGGTTCAATCCCCGGTACCGCAAAAAAAAAAAAAAAATCTTTCTGCAAGAATGGCTCACCATTATTACTTGTTGGGCACTTCAAGAGGATAACAGGATGTATTCCTTTGCAATCTAAATAAAATATTTTGGGAGAAAACTTTCCCCATTTTTATGTCTTAATAAAGAATTTTATGACTATACCCCAAATTTTGAAAATTAAGCAAATATGAAAACATCAAAATCTAGTACATAATATTTTATTAGGCAAATTTAATCTCTATTCAATATAACAAAAATTAATCAAATGATTATTTCTATATTTCACATATTACTTCCTCAAAGGGAGAGAAAATTTAAAAATTACTTCTACATTCTACATACAAAATACTGAAGTAGAAAATAATTGAATAAAAAGAGACAGGGTTCTTTCCACTAAGTAATATGCTGTGCCCAACATATTCTGTTCTCAATGTACCCCTCTGGAAATTTATTCAACTGTTCTAAAAGAATGATAAAGCATAAATAAATTAGTTTTGGAGACTAAAAATTTTGTAAGAGTTTTCTTCTTGTAATAGATATAATCTTGAAAATACATGAGTTGCTAAAAAACTGAATCACTTAAGTATTTAAAAAAATTTTGGTATTTAAAAGAATCATACCATAAGTCTTTCAAAATTAAAGATTTTGTAGCCAGGCATGGTGGCACACTCTTGTAATCTCAGTACTTGGGAGGCTAAGACCAGAGGATCTGGGTTCACGGCCAGTCTCAGCTACTTAGTGAGGCCCTCCGCAACTTAGTGAGACCCTGTTTCAAAATAAAGAATAAAAAATAGGGCTGGGGGTGCAGCCCAGAGGTAGAATGCCCCTGGGTTCAATCCCCGGTACCACAAAAGAAAAAATTAAAGATTTTGTGTTCTATGTGTCTGTGCAAACTGTCAGTAGCCATGTGCAGTGGTGCAAATCTATAGCCCCAACTACTTGAAAGGCTGAGGTAGCAAGAACATTTGAGCCCAGGAGATCAAGATCAGTCTGAAAAACACAGTGACAGGGTTTCACTATGTTCACCAGGCTAGTATTAAACTCCTGGACTCAAGTGATCTTTCAGCTTCAGCCTCCTGAGTGCTGGAACTACAAGCCCGTGCAACCATACCTGACTTGAGAGATGAACTTTTAAATTGTGGTTAGAATAATCTCAGAGTGAATTAATATTGCCCTACCCATAGAGAATATACTCAGAGCATTCTCACACATGTCTAAAACTGCAAGACACAACTTGGCTCCAAAAGTGAATGGTCGTCAATATCTAAGATGATTGCATCTCTCACCTTATTATGGGCAAGAGAGGGATGAGGAGGGAAGAGAAGTAGAAAGAAGATGGTCTTAAATGCTGAATAAGATTGATTTAGTAGGGACAATATTTATGGAATTTTACACAGAGTATGTTAAAAATACACCGAGAAGGCAGTAAACTGGTATGAAGATTAAAAACTTACCAAATTGTCAAATACCTATTGATTAATTGTACTATGCCAGAGTATTACGGTACCATTTCAAAAGCTTAGCTTTAAAGTAAAAGGAACTCACATTTAATCCCTGCTCTTCTATTTAATAGGTAGATGGGTATTCTACACATTTTTGAACCTCAGAATACTTATACATAAAGAGAATATTAATCCATAAAGACTTAGTCTTTAGTAAATGGAAGCTATCAATATCATTACAAGACTCAAAATGACATCATTAGGTTACATTTTTAACTGATGAAAGTCATATAAAAAGTAAGGTAGATACAGATATTTATGAAAGGGCTGAGATCTTACATCTGAAGAACTAGTGCCATTTTCTATCTCCTCCGAAGGCCTAGAAGTCTCTTCCAGTGCAGATCTTGTACGATAATTGTGTTGATTTGCCTGCTGCTTTTTGGATTCCCCAAGATCTAGGACATGCTCATGAGCATGATTCTGGAAAAAACAAATTTATTCACAGTATGCCTAAAGAATAAAAGTTAAAATCTTAAGATTATAAAAAATCCTTTACATTTAAGAAGATATCACTGAAATGGACTAGATTTTAGTACCAAATCAAATACTTCTCACATTATGTCACCAGATTATGTTAAATGACCTGATTATGACATGTTGAAATTCACTTGCACATTGATACATTTAAAAACATTTTTTTCACAAGTGATACTAACTTAAAGATTCATAATAAAAGACTAAGATAAGCACTGAACTCTTCTGTATTGACACCAAATCCACAGAAATGACATATGGATGATGTTCTGCGGGTCACATATAATAGCAGAGGCAAATTGGAAACCAAAATGGTTATCATGAAACTATCCTGCCACTCTAAGGCTAAGACAACTGCTAGCTGGCTATCTTTTTTTTTTTGCTGGAAATAAATCTGAGAAGTCTTCTGTAGCAGATGAGAACACAACCAATAATCACCACAAACTGACAAAATCCAACAGTGACAGAGATAAACTCAATAAACCTAAGACTATAATATACCTGAAAAATAAAAATTAATAATGCAACCTCAAAAGTGAATAACAGCCAGGTGTGGTGGCGCACGCTGTAATCCCAGTACTTTGGGAGGCGGAGACCGGAGGATCCGGGTTCGCGGCCAGCCTCAGCTCTCTCTCTCTGTGTCTCTCTCTCTCTGTCTCTATCGCTCTACTTAGTGAGGCCCTCTGCAACTTCGTGAGACCCGGTTTCAAAATAAAGTATAAAAAATAGGGCCGGGGATGTAGCGCAGAGGTAGAATGTCCCTGGGTTCAATCCCCGGTACCGCAAAAAAAAAAAAAAAAAAAAAAAAAAAAAAAAAAAAAAAAAAAAGTGAATAACAGAACATCATATCCATGAAGTAAGTACAGGGTTTTGCTATAGAAAATCCAATTATGAAAAAGAATGAATTAGAGATCCTTAAAATAAAGAATAACCATTAAATTTGGAGAAAAAAAGCAGGCTAACCACATAAACTGAAATGTGTACGAATGAACTGGAAAATAAAATAGAGGCTAACCATTACCCAAAGCTTCAAACAAAACCAAAATTTTAAAAAGAAGCTTTCAGAGCTGAATAGAAGAAATGAAAGAAATCCTATATTTGGACATAGTGAAACTTGAGAGTACAAAAAACGGAAAGCATTAAAGATTTTCTTCAAAGAAACAATGAAATAGACACTAGACTTTCACACAATAAAAAAGGAGCACTACTTTTAGACTGCGGACAGAAAATAATGTTGAACCTGTAATTATATCTTCACTGCTAAACATGAAATAAATATTCATATACAAGGACACAAGATTTATTCCACATAGATTCTCTCTACAAGTACTACTGAAGGATTTTATAATTTTGTAAAAACTTAGGGAAATGTATAAAGGTATGAAAATGAAGTAATGTTCAACTATGTCACAAATTACTGAGACTAATATTTCTTGTTTCTTTTATTTAGCATTTCTACCTACTTGAATCCATGTCATTAAAAATTATTTTTTTCATTTCTAAAACTTTATCCATAATATACTTCTCTAAGATAAATTCCTAATCAAAGAACATAAAAGTTAAAATATTTTACTAAATGATACATGAAGGGGAAAGTTGGTTGTCAACCAATTGTGTTCCCCTTCTTCCACAACTGTGGATCATGTGACTACATTTTTGCCAGTATGAAATATGGCCCAATGTTACTGAGCAATATCAAAGAGCCTTCCTTAGCAGAGCATGTGTGCCCTTTACATCTTCCTCTTTGATCTTCCATCCCACAACCTTAAATAAGGATGGTGATATCTTGAGGCATGAAGTTAAATCCAAGAGGATCAGAAAAATGAAAGAGCTGCAGTCCTCAACACTGCAAGTGCCATACCAAGCCTGGATCACCTAACAAGGCTTTTATATGAGAAATATATTTCCCAACTTGTTTAAGCCACTGTAAGCTGGATCAGAAAACTGTTTTTTGCTGTTGTTCAGATCATTGCTTAGGTGGTAACCTGGACCTGAAAAGAAACTTCATATAGGTTTCCTCAGCTTCAGACTCTGAGGCTATGAAGATTTCAAGCTAAGATAGGGGAAGGGGAGAAAAAATGGGTATGATTCCTTGACATTAGAATAAGTACGTATCTTTCTCTGATTAGGGCATGACCAATTGAAATCCGATGGATCCAAAAGTTTTGCCAGAGTAGTATGACAGAGAAACCAAAAAGGAAAATTAGTAAGGACAATCTACCCCCTTAATGGAGAAAATAAAAACATTTATAACAGTATTAGTTGACTTGATAATCTATAATAACAAATAAGTACAAAAGATAAAAAAATACATTAAAAAAGCATTGTTCAAGAACATGCAACCAAAAGCAGAACTAAAGAAAGCTCTCATTTACATAGATTATGATTTATTAGATTTAATGAGTATACAAAAATTGGTGTCTGGGGAAAAGGTATGTCAGAAGGCAGGAAACTGAGACTGAAAAATTTTAAATGGTAAGTAACAGATTATCCAAAAAGATAATCAGGAATTAACTATAGTAATTTTATCTCATTAATTACCCTTTTTATATATGAACATTTAAAATTTTAACAGAAGCCTTAAAATGGTCATTATACTTACGCAGCAAATTATTAAATATCCAAGGAATTAATATTTACCTTTGAGACAGTAAGTATTTTATTCTCTTTTGCAACAGTTAAGTGTTTCCTTTTCTCTTCAGACCTGTAAGTCTTTATTTCTTCTTCTCCCTTTGCAGTTCTCCATTCTTCTTGCCTACTGAAAGAGAATATGCCATATATGTAAATCTAGAATTTTACAACAGATCCTCCACCCCCCAAAAATGTTAAGTATTAGGGAAGGAATATTACTTGTGATGTTTTCTTTCCAAATGAAAACATGTGGTAAAGATTTGTGAGTTTAAATTCTTAGGTCTTGGGCCCAAGATATCTAGCATTAAATGACTGGAATACTGGAAAGATAAATTTTGTCTACTTGAAACTACTAGTCCTGTCTATGGCAAATCAAGTATTAGATTCTGGGAACACAGTTTTTCCTAGGGTGACTGCTCTAGGGTTAGATTATTTTTTTGAGTGAGTATACGGCCTATGTTTTGATAATCCTGTACGCCATATAGAAAGGTAGAATCTTTTTAAAAGCGAAGCACAACAGAGTTTCACTTCTAAGCAAATTTATCACATGTTTATATTTGTATATCACCAGACAATAAATAGAACATTTCGATATTTTGTGATGCCCTTATAATATCTTCCTTTTTCCTCCACTTGCCTTCCGCCAATCTCAGCAACCACTAATCTGTTCTCTATCTCTATAACTTTTACCATTTCAAAAATATTCCATAAATGGAAACACCATAGAATATGTAAAATTTAAGGTTATCCCCCAACATAATTCCTTCAATAGGATATTATTCATCAACAGGTTGTTCCTTTTAATTGCAGAGTTTTCCATGATATGGATATACCACAGTTTGTTTAACCACATACCCACTTAAGGACTTCTAGGATTTTTCCTGGCTTTTCACTATTACAAATAAAGCTACTATAGATTTGTGTATAGTTTCTTGTATGAATATGAGCTTTCATTTAATTGGGATAAAGTCCCAAAATTGCAACTGTTGGGTCTTTGGGCTATTGCACACTTAGGTTATTAAGACAGTGTTAA
>PVJS01046039.1:0-15978 GCA_004027185.1 Glis glis | reverse complement strand
GCCTCACTAAGTAGAGAGAGAAAGAGAGAGAGAGAGAGAGAGAGAGAGAGAGAGAGAGAGAGCTGAGGCTGGCCGCGAACCCTGATCCTCCGGTCTCCGCCTCCCAAAGTACTGGGATTACAAGCGTGCGCCACCACGCCCGGCCCCTGTTTTATCTTTTGAACTCTCTGTTTGCTTACATCTGAGGAGGAAATTGTGAAGAACATTTATTCTTTTCATTTTACTTTTAGCCAAAAAATAATTTTAAGGACAAAGTCAGGAGTCCTGCCTCATCCCCCCCCTTTAAAAAGTATCATTATATATAATGAGAAGTTTTCAGTTTTGGGGATCACTTTCAGTCAGAGCCATAAGAGTGACATATGGGAGTGGGTCCCTTTTAGCTATTGAGGTTTTTATTACTTGTTGCATTAACCTCATGGCAAACAGTATGAGACAGCATCCGACCAGGATGAAAATTCCTGTTACCACTATTAAGGAGGTTGAGATTGAGGTCAATAAAGTTTTCAGTTTCATTTTTGGAGCATGTTGTTAAAAGGATTTTCAACTCCAGAGTTTTCTGCCAGTTGATTAGCCAGAGTGGTCAGTCACTTTAAGACCTGCGTAATGGTTCCAACTGGAGTAGTGTAATTTGTTATAAAAGTGCATCATTTGACCCACAGAATCACACAAGCACCCCCTTTTTCTGCCTGTAACATATCTAAAGCCATCCTGTTTTCCCAGGCCCTGGTGGGGCCTAATTGATCAGCAATTCCCTTAATTGCATCCCGCGTATAATTGACAAATCTTTGCTGATTATAGTAGATGTAATTTATCCAATGTATATTTTTATTGATTGTGACACACCAGAAAAGAGACTTAAAGCCTGCAACTATTTGGTTTCTTGCCTTGAACTCGTTTGGAACTCCCCTGGGTACCCCTATGGCATCTATGTACATGTGGGTATCAAAGAACCCTCCCAGTCCAGATATGATCTCATGCCAGGCCCTATGAAGACCTTTATTTCCCCTTTCATATTGCTAAGTGATGGTGAATGGGACAACTAGCTGACCCAGTACACAAGTTCCTCCCCAGGAACTTGTCAAGGCTGAGAATAAATTTGAGTGACAATACCACTGGATATCTGCCTGGGCATGAAATAAACCAGATTTTTTGGTGTTAGGTCTAACCTTCCTGCAGGCCAGGTTTCCAAGGAAGATACCCCACACGGGTGTCTCTCTAGTAAGACAAGCTATAAAGTCGGCTGACTTGGAGGGGGGGGGCTGAATAGCCCTGGGGGTTTTCTATAGGACTCAGGGGAGAATATTTGGCTATCTTAGTGCTGATATTTATCTCTGGTAATAAGACAGCCAGAATTTTACAAGTCTTACTGGAAGGGTTTTTGTTTCCCTTAAAAAGATCTAAGAGGTATATTAAACCAGCCTCAGCCAAACTGTACCCCAAAGAGAAAGGAACAATTTGTGCTCATGGCCAGCCTGTGTCACATGCATAACAATTTTTCTTGATGGTTGTCTTTACAGAATATTTAAACCATTTTAGCAACACATTTGTGTCTCTAAACCCAGTTTCTATTTCTAGAGTCTCTTAAATATTTATTTTTATTATAGTTACTTTAGCTAGATAATTTTTGGCTTCCCTTAGTAATGTTTTGTTGAAATTTACAGGAGAAGAGTTTCTGTTGGCAGGGCAATAGGACTATTTGGCTTAATGAGCTGTAATCTGAAATGGCCTCTTCCAGGGATATCTGCTCCTAGCCTATAAACCCTGATGGCTACTATTCGTTCCCAGTCTATTGTATAGGAGTCTTTAATAAGTAATGTCACAGGATTACACTGATTAACTTTACAGGCTTGAGGAGGTTTTGTCTGGATAATGTGAATCTTATTTTTAGAGTCCTCCATGATGATGGGATCACCTTTTCTATATTGGCTGTCTTCCCTTAGGGATTGGTGGTCTACCAGATATCTCTCCAATAAAGACAGGGCCTAATCTCATTATAACCTGAACTTGATTCTAGGCAGATGTATTTGTCAGCCTGGGAGAGTTGTTGCTGGTTTTTTAGGCTGCCACAAGATATAATCTGACATGCATCAAATCTGACAGTAACAGGTTTGTCAATTTTGGTTATATTTATGGTGAAGATTGCAGAAACTGGCTGTAACAGTCCTATCAGTCCTCCCCACAGGATGAGAATTGCCATTTTTTTTTCATTTTAGCAATGCAAAGTCAAATTGGACAGATACGTAAGTGTTAAAATTAAGACCATGTAAATTCCACTAATAAAGTTTGTCTTAAAGCACTTATGACATAAAACTTAGAGTTCAGTTTTGTGGCCAGAGATGTAGTGCTCTTCAGTCTTCTGTTGTGTACTGGCCTGTCAGCTTTTGGGTGTGACTAGAGCAGGGCTAGTTGTCTTTCAGGATCAGCTTGTTTGGCTTTTTAGATTTCTTATGAGAAGTCCAGTAAGTCCTCTCTGGGGCTGTTGGCTCTGAGGTTGCTGGCTTCATGCAGCTGTGATGGAACTGGGCAGTGATATCCTGGACTTTTACTGCTGGTGGGGTGGCAAGAATAACAGTAAAGGGCCTTTTCTTATTTTGCTTTGAGGGGAGCTGGATTTTAATTTTTGACCCAAATTATTTCAGGCTTATAGGGATGGACTTGGATAGCTAAACTGACTGTTGTTTTGTCTAATACCCATTTATGCATTTTTAACATTTGAGAAGCACAAATATAACATTACAGTCACACAGGAGTTAACTTTCACTTTTGAAATGAAATTTAGAATCCAGGGCTTAGTAAGATAACTATATAAAACAGAGACAGTAGAAAACACAGGAAATTATCTTAATAGAACCTCACTGTAAACCTTGTAAATAATTTTCAAATATAATAATCTTTATCATACATGCAATATTCCTTTTATAAGTTCTACCTTCCACAAACATTTTGCCATGTGCTCAAACCTTCTGTAACTTGCTTTTAACCTTCAGATTTTACCCTAGTCTTTCTTTTCCCATTTGGAACAATCTTAGGATAAACTTTTTTATTATACAGAATCTTTTTTTGTCCCTAAAATATTTAATTTTCTTTTTATCTTTTTTACCAAAACTTTTCATACTCATGTACCTTTTTTTACATCTCTCTCAAAAATTTTTTTTTTTGCGATACCGGGGATTGAACCCAGGGGCGTTCTACCTCTGAGCTACACCGCTGGCCCTATTTTTTATATCCTTTATTTTGAAACCGGGTCTCACAAAGTTGCAGAGGGCCTCACTAAGTAGCTGAGGCTGGCCGCGAACCCGGATCCTCCAGTCTCTGCCTCCCAAGTACTGGGATTACGAGGGTGCGCCACCACGCCCGGCTCTCACTCATTTTTATATACTGGTTCCATTCTGCCTTAAATTTCCTAGCCTTATTTTATTTTTTGAAGCAATTTTATAACAAAATAAGAAACAAACCAAGATCATCTATTTAAGTCTTACAATGACCTGGACTTTAAACAGTTACAGTTTTTTTTAGATGTTTACATTTTAGCTAGGACTGACTAAAATAAAAAACCTCCAAGCAATCTTGAATAGCAAAATTATCTTAGTCCAAACAGGACAGCAAAAGAGGGGAAAAGAGAAAGCCAACTCTGTAACTGAAATGCAGCAGTTTAGGTTTATTTTTTCCTTTTGGGTTTTTCCTGGAGGGACAAAATGGTCCTGCAGACAAAAGGGGTGTAATTTTAAACAGGAATAAGGGTAAGGCTTGAACCCAAGTTAGCTTGGTTTTATGACATATTTTAACCCAGTTTTGATAGTTTATTTATTCTGCCTGAACTCTGTGGCCTATATGTGGAGTGCAGCTTCCAGGTGATGCCTGAGGACACTGCCATGTCCTGGGTGACTTCTGTGAAAAAGCCTGGTCTATTGTTTGGCCCTATATGCCAGGGCAGTCCATACCTAGAAATGACTTTTTTGAGCAAAGTGTAGGTTACTTTTTGGGCCTTTTCTGTCTGGGAGGGATAAGCTTTTACCCATCCAGTCTGAGTGCATATTATAACCAAGAGGTATTGATACCTATTACACTCTGGCAGTTTGGAAAAGTCAATTTGCACAATTTTTTTTTTTGCAGTACCGGGAATTGAACCCAGGGGCATTCTACCCCTGAGCTCCACCCCAGCCCTATTTTTTATTCTTTATTTTGAAACAAAGCCTAACTAAGTTGCGGAGGGCCTCACTAAGTAGCTGAGGCTAGCTGCGAACCCGGATCCTCCGGTCTCAACCTCCCAAGTACTGGAATTACAAGCATGTGCCACCATGCCTGACTCAATTTGCACATTTTTAAAGGGGGCTGCTCCCACAGCCTGTATTTCAGGAGGAAGCTCAGGTCCTTGTCTAAGGTTGTTTCTGCTGCAGGTCACATATCACTGCACTACTTTTTTTTTTAGTTGTCCCCTATAATGCATGACAGCTACTTTTCCTTGGCTTCAAGATGTCTCAGGCAGTTTCAGGATTTTCTGAGAGGGTTTTAAGTCCTTTTTCCAGCATGTTATAATCCTCTCTCATTTTAGAGAGCCCCGCGGACATGCAAAGTCAAGAAGGCACGCTTAGAGTTACTATAGATATTGATTACCCAACCTTTTTTTTTTAACTCAAGTGCCTGGGTGAGAGCAATCAGCTCACCTTTTTGGGGCTGAGGTGCCAGCCCACTGGGAGGGGTTCTACCTCCAGGACTTTGTCCAAGGTTACAACAGCACACACAGCTTGCCACTCTCCTTGATTTATAGAGCTGCTCCCATCTACAAATATTTTTAAGACTGGGTCAGGGAAAGATGGTCTTTTAAGTCTGGCCTCCCTGAGTAGGTTTGTGTAAGCACTTTTCCACAGTCAAGGATCGATGGCTTATAAGTCAGTGACATGGTCCAGTTGTCTCAAGACATAAGCAACTGGCTGACATCAAGACCTAATATGTTGGACCAGAACTCCGATTGCTGTTTTCCTCTTTTTGTTGTTGTTGTTTGGGTCTGGGACTGGGAGCCCTAAGGGAGGGGCAGTTGGCCTGTTGATATTTTTTCAACACAAAGGGGTCTTTATCTTCCCTCCTTTTTTCCCCCCAAACAGTCTCTACTCTTGTTTTGGGGGCATTTGCAGGAAGCACATTTGCTTAGAGGTTGGCACTGACAACTTCATTTTACCCTCTTCTGAAAAGGTGATGGTTGTTCTGAGTTTTCTGAGGTCCCCACCCATCAGTGGAACTGGACAGTCTGGTCCCTAGAGTGCATTTGTGGGGGAGGTGAAAAAAGTCTGCTTAGAGGCTTTTTTTGTTGCTTCAATTATGTTGATATGTTGGTTAGTGAGGGGGGATATTGGACTGGTTACCACTGGATGTTCTTCCCCAATGTTGACAAGGAACTGGAGATTGTGTCCCCCACTGTCATCAGACCATGGTCACCTCGGGGGCTTTGAGGCCAAGTCCCCTTCAGTCATCAAACAAACCAGCCTGGCAGACTGTCAGGAGAGGAACTGGGAAGGGGTGTCTAGGTTCCTCATGGTGCCTGTGACCTCTCTTAGGGCATTTATTTATTTAGTGTCCAATTTCCTTGCACAATGCACATTGGTCATGGCAGAGAGGAGCCCTCTTTTCTTTGTGTGGCCCTCAGCATTGGGGACAAAGAAGTGCCCCTGGCCTGTTGGTTGGACTGGAGGAGGTCAGACAGGACCTGCGGCTTTTCAGGTTTTTTTTTTAAACAGAACTCATCTGTAGTTCTATCAGATGTTGCTGGTGGGGCTGGCATGGGAGAATAGAGGAGTCAAAGTCTAGCTTGTCAGACTTGATGGCTGTCATGTCTGGGAGACATACAGTGGTTGCAGGTCTGGTTTTTCTGGGAAAATTTCCAAATGGGTGGTAGTTGGGCTTCTCCTGGTGGCTGCCTCAAATTTTCTGACTGACCACTAGAATCCTGCCATTTGGTGACTAATATCTGGGATAGGAACCTCACAGCCATAGGGGGGGTCTGAACCAACTAGAGCCAATTGTCAATGTAAGGGAAATGGTCCGAACATTCTGGGCTGCCTGTGACTCGATCCCAAATGTGTCAGGTGATGCCTAGATCTAATGAGCCTTCTGATGGCCATTCTTCTCTAAAGGTTGACCATTTTACCTCCCACAGGGTGCACAACCTTTTTAGGGTTATTTTGGGTCCATAATCACCTGTATAAGCCTTTTTTTTTAAAGTTCCTGATCATGAGATGAAGGGAGTGGGCTTACTTTCTTTCCCTCCTATTCTTACCTAAAGAGTCCGGACTAGTGCTGGAATGCCTAAAACAGATAACAAACAAACTAATAGCAGACAACACTCTCTTCATCTGTGCCCAGCCGTCCTCCTCGCAGAGGCGTTTCAGCCATCCCTTGGCAATAGGCAGAGTGATATAAATCCCCACCTCAGTCAGATCAAGGATTTTTTGGGGTCCTTGCTGGACTGCCACTTAGCTGTTATGGGATGGCCCTGGATCCAGGCAGTGGACTCAACACTTGCTTCAGCCCTGTGGGGTTGCAAACCGGAGTCTGATCTCGATGTCCATCTCATTCACACACTTGCACTCACCATTCACATACCAACACAAATCCTGAACTAAATTCCAGTTTTGTGTCCCTTTGACACTACTCAAGGGATTCTCTGAACTGAATTCTGGTTTCATATCCCTTCCTATGGACACTACTCTGCAAATTCCCTGAAAGGGGGTGATCAGTCCTCTCTTCCACTAATCTGATAGTGGGACCTGACGACCTGACTTGACTGAGCCCTGAACCCCTGGGTGGCATACCGTGATTCAGATTTCAGTGCTGAATGGATAATGACCTGTTCCTTTTCCAGCCTAAGACCTCAGTGGCAGTTAGCCCTGGAGTTGATCACCTCTGGGAGAGGCCTTCCACATGGTGGCAAAAAAGCCTCAGTGTACACGCTCAGTGGACTAACATCTGTGACTGGGAAGGCCGACTCCCAAGACACAGACCAGAGGAGTCAAAATGCCCTGGGTCCTGTCTTCGGGACCAGACAAGCCCGAAAGTGCCTCCTGGCTGGCTGGCCAAAATATTGCAAACATTTTGACTTGATCCCCAAAGTCAGGAGACATAGACTGGAGTGGAAGCAGGTTTCTTTATTCACCAGTGAAGGCTCAGCAAGTAATGCTATGGGTCTGATCACTGATCAGTGAACATACAAGCTCTTTTATGCATTTTGTTACCTGTTGATGGGAGGGGAAGGGTATGCATGAGACATGCATTTCCTAGCATAAACATGATGACAGAAGTAGACCAAGCAATTAATCATATATTAATCATTATATTGTTTTTCTTTTCATCACTGCTTTGTTTATATGTGAGAGAGCCTGTGCTGGGTTGAACCCTGAGCTGTCTAGTGTAACTGACTTGTTTTTGTCTGAGTGATCCTTGTGTTCTCTTATCTTTCGAACTGCCTGTTTGCTTACATCTGAGGGGGAAATTGTGAAGAAGCTTTATTCTTTTCATTTTTCTTTTAGCCAAAAAATAGTTTTAAGGACAAAGCCAGGGGTCCTGCCTCAGGGGTGAGGGAAATGAAATTTCAACTTACTTCTCTGAGTGATGAGGTTGGGAGCTAAGAAGCTATCCACCATCTATGGGGTACTAATTCAGATTTATTCCTTCACACTGCATACTATTTTTCACCCTCCCTAGGAGTTTCCTCAGCAGGGAAAAAAAGAAAGAAAATGCACCACTGAAACAGGTTCTTCCAGTCTGTTTTCCACAGCAGATTCCAGATGAGCTGATTGCTTTGAAAAAAATTAATTGCTTTCCCTCTTTACCATTGAGACTCACCTCGCTCACATTTACTCTTACTTTCTCAACTTGTCAATGGTCTCAAGGGCTTTGGTATTCAATCAAGAGAAAAAATTCTCACTTTAGGATATACTAAAATATGCCCAGTATCCTGGGGACAGGTAATAGCATAGTGGATTGGCAAAGACAGAGAAACCCAGAACAATGCATCTGACTCTTAGATCTCTGGGAGATAGTAACTCAAGGACCACACAATGGCCTCATTGCTTTGCCTTATGCTTGGTCCTACAGGACAGAGGTATTGAAAATGAATATCCTTTGGCACTGGTTTTCACAGGGATAAGCATTCTTTATGTCCTTTTCTGTGCTTTATAGCTTCTCTTTAGTCTAGTTGTGAGGGTGAGATTGCCCTTCTTTATCTGGTAGTGCCACTCAGGGCAAGTTTAGCACAATCCTCCATCCCTTAAAGGATGTTATATCACACAGAAGCCAAAATGACAGCCCTGTGCAGTCATCTTCTCCTTAAATCTTTAAGAAAATGTTAAAGACTTATTCTGACACTTGCTAAAACAGTGTGATGGTTAATCTGGATTATCAACTTGACTGAATTGAGAGACACCTAGGATTAAGAGATTTGGCGTATGATGATGAGATGATTGGCATGTAGAACAGCAATTTGAGGGGAAAGTCCTGCCCTGAATGTGGGCAACACTGTCCAATAGGCTGGGTGCCCAGATGGAACAAAGTAGAAGGAGAAAACAGCTTGAAGGCAAGCTCAATTCTTGTTGAGCAGGTGCCTTATCATTGCTACTCTCCCCTGAGGACATCAGCCACAAACTCCTTCAGTCTCTCAACATGGACTTTCACCAGTGATTATTTAGGGAGTGTCGAGGCCTTTCTTTCTTGGACTGGTGCCAAATCATTGGTACCTCATGTTTTGAGGCTCCAGCTTCTTGGCCTGAGTAGCTACTGGTTTCTCCATATATCTGGTGGCCATTTGGGGACTACACAGATTCTGAGTGTGAATGCCAATTCAATAAATCTCTGTTAATTTTTTTCAGTTCTATGATACTGGGGATTGACATTCTACCTCCAGGCTATACATGCAGCTCTTTTTATTTTTACTTTTTTTGTTTTGAAATAGGGTCTCCCTAGGTTGCTAACAGTCTCGCTCTGTTGCTGAGGCTGGTCATGAACCTGAAATCCCATCTCAACCTCACAAGTACTGGGATTACAGGCAAGCACCACCATGCCTAGCTTAAATACCCTTTTATAATATACATATACTATGGGTTCTGTTCCTCTAGGGAACCTTGACTAATATGAACTGTAAAGAAGACATTATTGAGGATGATTGCAATAGGTATCATGACTACCACACTAGGGGAGAGACACCAGACTCAATTCCTCTGAAAACAGCAAAGACAGCAGGGTATATATAGCGAATCAGATGAGTGTGGGGGGGTTAGGGGAGTCAGTGGATGTAAAATTACTAAGAGGAAACATTTAGGGTAGATTTTCTCTTAACTAACTTAGCAGAACTCCTGATAATACTGAGTGAGTTAGGCTCAGCAAGAAGAGGATGGGAGAAGAGGGAGGCAAGGTATATCCTAGCTGAGAAGAGGACTCAGAGAAACCTGAGTAAAGTTTGGTCAAGAAGAGAGTCTGTTACCCCATAAACCTCAGTTCTACAGAAATTAAGATACTTTGTGAAAAGATTTCCTGATGTCCTATGTGATAGTCAATCTAGGTTGTCAACTTGACCTGATCATGACACACCCAAGATTATGTGATTTTGGGTGTGTAACAGCAGATTAAACAGAAAGCCCTGCCCTGAATGTAGGCAGCAGGATTCTGATAGGTGCGGACTTAGATAAAAGAGGGAGAAGCTGCGTAGAGTGCGTGCAACTCTTTCTGAGGAAAACGCATCTGCTCTCGCCTGAGATTGTCGGCCGCCGACTTCGCCTTTCTCTGAAGAGCTTCTTGATCTTCTCGGCCTCCAGCTCTTGGAACTGAAACTTCACCATCGTTTATCCAAAGAGCTTCCTGATCTTCACGTCTTGGACTGGGACTGAATTAGTGGTTGCTCCGATCCTAAGACTCCAGCTCTTAGACCGTTCGACCAGCTACTGGTTCCTCTGACTCTCCACGTGCAGTCAGAACCTGGGACTACATTGCTTCAAACTGTAAGCCTATCTGATAAATCCCTTTTTTCAAATATACTCATTCTGTGTATTCTATTAATCTAGAGAACCCTGTCCAATACATCCTGTCAATAGGTTTAACATTACTATCAATAATCTTCCTCAATATTTTAACACAACCTGTTGATAAGACAAAGATTATTTTATTGCTTCCTGAGGTGAAGAAGAATAAATACCACCTCTGCAAATCTTCAGCACTGTTGCAGATGGGAGAAAGGAAAGACAAAATTGTATTGAGAATTAGAGGCTTAGTTTAAGGTGGGTCTTATAATGTGGGAACTTGATTAGGAATAAGTAAGCATCATGATAAAAAAAAAAACTTCAAGATTGGTGAGCCTGGCGTGGTGGTGCACACCTGTAATCCCAGTACTTGGGAGACTGAGACAGGAGGATCACTAGTTTGAGGCCAGTGCACAGTAACTTAGTGAGACTCAATTTCAAAATAAAATGAAAAGAGTTGGAGTGTAGCTCAGGGGTATAACACATCTCAGTACCACAAAGAAAAAAAATAAAGATTGGTGTAAATAGCAAGGTGAGGATTTTGAGATAAGAGATTCAAAGAATCTCAGGTGATTCCACAACTTGGGTATTGTAAAGTGTGCTCCTATAAACATGGGTATGCATGTAGTAATGTAGTATTCTGACTTAAATTCTTTTGGAAAGATACTGAGGTATGGTATAGCTGGGTCATATGGTGGCTCCATTCCTAGTCCTTTGAGGAACCTGCGTACTGATGTCCATAGTGGTTGTACTAACTTACAATCCCACCAACAGTGTAGAAGTGCTCCTTTTCCCCCACATTCTCACCAGCACTTATTATTATTTGTATTCTTGATAACTGGCATTGTAACTGGAATAAGATGTAATCCCATTATAGTTTTGATTTGTATTTTCCTAATTGCTAAATATATTGGATATTTTTTTATGTTTGTTGACCTTTTGTATTTCTTTTTTTGAGAAGTATATATTTAGTTCAATTGCCCATTTATTCATTGGGTCGTTTTTATTGGTGTTAACTTTTGAGTCTTTGTATATTCTGGATATTAAATTATGTCATTCTTTTTTCCATTGAAGGGTTAATGAATCTTTCAAAAAGTTCCTATAATGAACAACCAAACCCTTTGTTTTGGCAGGACATTCTAAATAAAGTAAATAAAAACAGTGCTAAGGAAGAGAGTACTAGGTTGACTAGTTTGCGTTCTCATTTCACTTTAGAAAATATAGAGAACTAGACCTCAAGGAGTAGCCCAGCCCAAAATGTAGTCCAGTGCTTCTTTTATTCCCCCTGCTAAAACCTGAGCCTGTGGTGACAATATAGCTGTGGGATATATTTTTAAAAATCACTGAATTTCAAGAAGTTAGTAATACTGGGTTCTAGTCTTAATTCTGACCCTTATATGCTAATATGATTTGGGGCAATATAATATACCTTACTAACCATTGAATTCAATATATGTTACACTGTTGAGCTGGATTTAAAAATCTCTGAGTCACTCTAGCACTGATATTCTATGGTTCCAACCCTTCTTATTTAAGAAGAACAAGGGAAATTCTAGAACTGAACTGAAAACAGTCAATTTTCCAGTGGTCTATTTTATGATTTTGTAAAATTCTAACAGCACCAGTTTGTCTAGTGCTAAAGCCATTCATATTTGCTAAATGAAAATTCTAAGAGCAAAATACAGTAAGAAGTTTCCTTCTTTATGGCTGAGTAAAATTCTATTGTGTGTATATGCCACAGTTTTATAATCCCTTCATATGTTGGTGGATACCTAGGCTGGTTCCATAATTTGGCTATTGTGAATTATGCTGCTATAAACATGGATATGCATGTATCGCTCTTATATTCTGACATCAATTCATTTGGAAACATACACAGAAAGAAAAAAAAAATTATGTCATTTTCAGGAAAATGGATGGAACTAGAAAATACTATTCTGAGTGATTAGCCAGTCTCAGAAAGTGAATAGTTGTATGTTTTCTCCCATATGTGGAAGCTAGAGAGAAATTGGATGGCAAAAGAGACCTCATATAAAGGAAGAGAGACTCCAATGGAGCAATGTAGGGTATTTAGGGGATGGAGGAGTGGGAATAGAGATGTAATGAAGGTAACAGTTTAAATAATACTATGAATATATGCAAATTATCATTACCAATTTCAATGACATGTATGGGGAAGGGGAGGGAGTGGGGTGGGATCCAGAGGGAAACACACCAAGTGTTGTGCACATGTATATTCCTATCACTCAATACCTCATTATGATGCATAATTACAACACACCAATAAAAGTATAAAAAATGTAACCTCAGAAAAAAAGAAGTTCCCTTCTCTGAAAGTTGTCATCTTAAAAACTTAAAAACCACAGGTAGAAAGCTGAGGATGTACCTTAGTGGTAGAGTACTTGCCTAGCATGCACAAGGCCCTGGGTTCAATCCCCAGTACCATAGCATGCACACACACACACACACACACACAATTTAAAAGCGGTGAGACACATACAAATGCACATTTTATATATGGTAGTTTGAATGCTTAAATGGGGCTATTTGCTTGGAAAATGCACAAAATAAAGAGGAAAGCTATTAAAATCCACACCATAGGAAAACTGCAATAATTTAGAAAAAAACTCATGTTACATAGTTTAAATAATCAGATTACAAAATAATATATAGTTTATAGTTGTAATTTTATATAAAATATTTATACACACATATTTATTTTTATATACTTTTATTGGTTCATTGTAGTCTCACATATTTATGCAGTTGAGAGTGATAAGGACACACATGCACACAATATTTGATGAGCTTCCCCCAGGATCCCTCCCCACTCCCTCCCCTTTCCCATATATGATATTAAGATTGGAATTGGTAAACCGGGCATGGTGGTGCATGCTTATAATTCCAGTACTTGGGAGGCTGAGACAGGAGGATCACAGGTTGACAGCCAGCCTCAGCTACTTGTGAGGCCCTCTGCAACTTAGTGAGACCCTGTTTCAAAATAAGGAGTAAAAAATAGGGGTGGGGGTGCAGCTCGGAGGTAGAATGCCCCTGGGTTCAATCCCCCCCGAAAAGAAGATTTGAATTGGTAGTTTCACATATGTACATAACATCTATGGAAGTGTTTCCTTCATTGATTCTCCCTTCCCCTCACTGTCACCCTCCCCTATAACCCTCTATCACTCCACTGGAGTGTCTCCTCCATTATATAAAGTCCCTCTGGTATCCTGATTACTCTCTACATATGAAAGAAAACATATGGCTCTTTACTTTCTGTGACTGGCTAACATAATGTTAACATTATGTTAACATAATGTTCTCCGGTCCACCCATTTTCCTGCAAATGACATACTTTTGTTCTTCTTTACTGCTGAGTAGAATTCCCATGTGTGTATAACGCATAATTTTGTAATGCATTCAACTGAAGGAAAGTTTTTATTTTCAGTCTTTAAGACAAGGCATGGTAGTGCAGGCCTGTATTTCCAGTACTTGGAAGACTGAGACAGGAGGATCACAGGTTTAAGGCCAGCACATGGCAACTTAGTGAGACCCTATTTCTATTTTGTTTTGGATATATTGTAATTGTAATTTTACATCATATTGGGATAAAGGGTGTCAGAAAAATACATGCACACAACTTTTGTTGCCCTTCCCACCAGGTCTCCCCTTATTCACCCTCACCCCAGAAGTCTTTGAAATTGGAATTGGCAATTGTGTATATATTCATAGCATTATTTCTACTATTGCATTCCTTATGACTTTGTTCCCCCTCCTCTCCCTTCCCTAATCACCTTCAGTCATTCCCCTGGTGTCTCTGCTCATCTATTTGATGTTTCTCTTATGTCTGAATATCTCCCTAGCTTCCACATGTAAGAGAAAATATACATCTACTCATTTCTTGGGACTGGGTGTACTCATTTAGTATAATATTCTCAAGTTCTATCCATTTTGCTGCAGATGGTGTAGTTTTGTTCTTTATGGCTGAGTAAAATTCCATTGTGTGTATATACCAAAGTTTTGTGATCCATTCATCTGTTGATGGACATCTAGGCTGGTTCCATAATTTGGCTATTATAAATTGTATACACACATATTTACAGTAAAAGACAAAGAACTACAGGGTATGGTGGCACATACCCTCATCACCTAGCTGAGACAGGAGGGTTGCAGATTCAAGGCTAGCCTCAGCAACTTAGTGAAACCCTTAGCAACTTAGAAATACCCTGTTTCAAAGTAAAAAGGAGGGACGTAGTTGAGAATTAAAATGCTCCTGGGTTTAGTCTCCAGTACCAGAAAACAGCAGCAACAAAAACAAACAAACAGAGAAGACCAAGGACTACTGTATTAAAACTGTTTTATGAGTTTTAATTTTGTTCCTTAATTTTTCTAGACTTTCCAAGTTTTCTACATTGATCATGAGTTGGATTTTTATTCATATATAACTAATGTATGCTATATAAAAGAAAGTAAAGGTAGGGGAGGTGAGAGAAGGTTGAATCATTCTTCTGTATTTGTATTTGAAATGATATAGGTTGTTGGACTGCCATTATGCTTGAAATTTCTATTAGATTCTCTTGAAGGGACATAAGGCACAATCTCCAAGAAGGCACTGCTGAAAGGCAAGTGCTTTATTTGAGATGGAATAACACATGAACCCATAAACATTCATTCACTGAGATGATAGTGGTGAAGGAAACACAATAAACTAGTCCTCCCTTATCTGTGGTTTCACTTTCTGTGGTCTCAGTTACCCATGGTCTCCACTGCAGTCCCAAAATATTAAATAGAAAATTTCATAAACATTTCATTCATAAGTTTTAAGTTGCATGTCATTCTGAGTGGTATGATAAAATTTTGCTCCATGTTATTTCACTTTGCCTGGGAAATGAGTCATCCCTTTGTCCAATGTATCCACACTATATACACTACATGTCCATTAGTTACTTAATAGCCATCTTGGTTATTAGATAAGTTGCCACAATATCAAAAGTGCCTTTTTTCAAGGAACCTTTATTTTACATGGTTATGGCCCCAAGTGGAAAAGTAGTGATGCTGATAATTTGGATATACCAAAGAGAAGCCATAAAGTGACTCCTTTAAGTGAAAAGGTGAAAGTGAAATAAGATATTTTGAGAATGACCACATTTATGAATTTTTATTATAGTATATTGTTATAATTACTCTGTTTTAAAATTAGTTATTGTTAATCTCTTACTGTGCCTGATCTATAAATTAAAATTAATATATATATTTCATGAAACATATATATATGTATATATATGTATATATATAATATATGAAAAAACAAGATATATTGGGTTCTGTACTATACTTGGTTTAAGGCATCTGGTGGGGGTCTTGGAAAATCAACTCCAGACATAAGGGAAGACTGCAGTACTTTCATAGTGGTGATGATGCTACCATCATCACCCAGGGAGGGTGTGGTAATGAAGTTGTTCATTTATCTCCCAGGGAGGGTGTGGTAATGAAGTACCGTGGTTGCATGTGATTTCTAAAGTTTTCCAACATTATAGTTTTACCAGGCACACTGGATATCTGCCTATATTTCTGGGTCTTAAAACCAATGAGATTTTCTTTCATAAATATTCCATTTTAGGGGCCCAGTATGTAGCTCAGTGGTAGAGCACTTGCCTAGTATGCACAAGGCCCCGAGTTTGATCCCCAGCATCTCTACCTCGCTAATTTGATAATTTTTTCACGTATTGCTTATAGTTAAGAATTTAAAAATTGTACATATATACAATTTTTAATGGAATATTTTAGTGTTTTTTATGGTACTAGGGATTAAACCTAGGGGCATGCTACCTCCGAGCTATACCTCCAGCCCTATTTTTTATTCTTTATTTTGAAACAGTTGTGGAGGGCCTCACAAGTTGCTGAGGCTGGCCGCAAACCTGCGATCCTCCTGTCTCAGCCTCCCATGTGCTAGGATTACAAGCGTGCACCACCACGCTCA
>PVJS01046038.1:0-15979 GCA_004027185.1 Glis glis | reverse complement strand
GGTGTTCTACCTCCGCGCTACACCCCTGGCCCTATTTTTTTATACTTTATTTTGAAACCTGGTCTCACGAAGTTGCGGAAGGCCTCACTAAGTAGAGAGAGAGAGAGAGAGAAAGAGAGAGCTGAGGCTGGCCACGAACTCAGATCCTCTGGTCTCCGCCTCCCAAAGTACTGGGATTACAAGCGTGCGCCACCACGCCCGGCTTAGAGTGTTTTTTCTTATGATTCAATAGTCCCTCAATGTTTTAGCTTGAGAGTGAGAAGTACAGAAGCATGCCTGCCCAATGTTTAAGGCCAAGATATCAAGTCATCCTCATTTTACTGATGAGATCTCCTACACATATTCTGTGAGGGAGACTTGGAGACGTGGTGTCTCTTTGGGCAACAACTGTAGTGCTTCGGAATAAGGGAAGAGAAATTTGGGTGGATATTCAGAAGTCACCATCAAAATAGCAGTCTTCCTTATTAGAAATTATTTCCTCATTTGCAATTTAAGGGTAAAATATTCCAGTGTTCCTGGGCTTTCAGATGTTCTCTAGGATGGTATCTATGTGTTTCTATGTGTATTAACTTCAGTTTATTTATTAAATATCCTGATTAAGAAGCCTCAAGGGATAAAGTTTAACCAAACACTGACATATGTGATGTGGTCTTTCACCATTATTTTTCATACTTGTGCTCAGTTGTATAATATTTCAATAATATACTATTTTGATACAAATTAACCTTCCTTTTTGGTAGGCACTGATATTACTCTTCATTATAAACTGGTAACATTTTTATTATTATGTTAGTTGGAGATTCCTGACTTTGTCTACCAAAGGAAAAATATTTTTTCTTTATCTCTTTTTCCTGATACCGTAAGTATATTTTTACATTCTCTTTTATTGTATATAAGAGTTGAAAGATCATTTTAAGAGGGGATAAGTGCCAATTATCCTCCATAGCCTTTTATTGCTTTTAAAAATTTACTGAGACTTACTCAACAATAATATTCACTTATTCCCTCTTAGGAGGTGGATGTAAGCACTTGTCCTGGTAGACCCAATCCCTCTGCACACCCAGTGGGGCTAATGGCTGATTGACTCTTCCCTTTCCTGGGAATAAATTTTTCCACCACTTTTCATTACTCACATAATTAACTTTGAGGCTTAGGGATTTACTAATTGGTGCCTTGACAATCTCCTACTGTTAAAAAGACTTGGTTTGGCAAAGCTCTTAGAGGTGCTTTGCACAGGAGAAGGATAACTTACGATCTCACCATACTTAAACAGTGCTGAGCCTCAGTCCTTAGTACTACTTAATCCTTCAACATTCCAAACAAACCTCAAGTTCTATTATTAAGAATTAAAGATGTCTCCTGAAATCTTGGCATGAATGACCTGGCGAGCACAGAACAATATGTACTTCAAGATGCTTTTCTTAAATATAGTTTTATTGGTGCATTGTAATTATACATCATAGTGAGGTTCAAAGTGAGACAAACATACGTGCAAACATCACTTGGTGTGATTGCCTGTTTTTTTTTTTTTTCAAAGCAAGTGTTTAGCTTCCCTGGGGCACATTATCTAGCCTTGAAGTCAATGAACTCTTCCAGAAAGCTGGCACAGCATTCAGACTAGGTCACTTCTGCAGTAGTTTGAAAGAGTCATTGTACTTTGCAAAGTTAGGAGTTTTAGAAGTAGAAGACAGCTGGGGTGAATCTGACTCACTGTGAGATAAATCTCTGCACAAAAGCTGCTTAAAGGCATAAAGGTCAATTTTATAAATGCATTGCACAAGCATGGGCTTATAAAATTACTAAGTGTGAAATGAACATCTAATGAACACAAGTTGAAAGGTTCATTTTTTAACCCTGGATCATAGTAATGGTAACGGCAACATGAATACACTCTTCTGATTCTGCTCCTTTATTTGTATGAAACATTATCAGAGGTATAATGGTGCTTGTTTTTTCTTTGTGGATTTCTCTAATACAGTATACAAAAATAAAGCCTTTCATGGGAATTAAAAAATGAACGAGCCCTTTCAGAGTTCCAAAAATATTACCCAAACTCTGCCAAGATTAATATGGTCAAAGTTTCCATGAAAAGCATAATTTTATGCGAGTTATGCCTGTTCAGATGTGTACAAAAAATACCTACCTACTATTCCTTTTTGATATTCACACCATGGGAAGATTCATGTGGTTTGTTATACTGTTCACTTTCCCTTTGGTGTTGACCCTGTAGATTTTGTCCATGTTAAATGGTTGAGGTTTTATGTTTTTCTAGTTTAACAGTAAACATAGCAACAATATGTATTATAAGTTCATAGCGTTATATGTCTATGTAGTACTTCCACATGTCTGAAGTAAATTTGGCAGATATTATTATTATTATTATTTATTTTTCAGTGTTTTAGCAATGAAGAAGGTGAAGCACATGGAACTAAAGTAACTTAACCAAATCATACAGCAAGTGAATATGACCTAAACTTCAGGTCTCCCAAAAAACTTCAGTTTTTTCCCCCATCTACTAAAATACCTATCCAACATGCCACCATTGCAATAAATCTTAATAATATGAAGCAGTGGGTTGCATTTAGCATAGTCATATTTAGAGACTAGACTTTTTTCTAATCTTTTGCCTTAATTCTCAGAACCTGCACTGGCTACTTCACATGGTAAAGAAAACAAAGCTCTTGGAAACAAGGTCAAATCTAGACTTGGAATCTCTGGGTCTGCCCAAGAGACCTTGAAGAGGAGAGAGGTGACTGGAGCATTTATAGTAACTATGCTGCCTTTCAGAGATAGCATCGTTGTAACCAACACCGCAGTCTCATTAGCGCAAATTCCAATCTGGCTTTGTGCGAGATTTTCCATTCAGTCCTTGGTTATTGTCCTTCGGTGGAGAGATCTGGCAAATGATATTTGAGTGACCTCATTCCTCTGAAACATGGGCTCCAGCCAGAAGCTGGATTTTGCGAAATGGAAATGTCTTGAGGGGAAAAGAAAATATGGAGATTGCACTAGTCAGAGAGAGGCCGTTGGAGTGAACGCATAAAAAATGATTGTCTCAAGATTGAATTTGGCCTCCTTTGTAGGATCAATTAACAGGTGGTGTAGTTCCAAGTAGAATGATGAGAAAAGGAATTTACCAAATATAAAAGCATTAGATTTGGTGGAATGTACACCAAATGAATTGTTAAGAAAATCACATTTCCTAGGAAGTGGTCATTTACATGTGGCAGGAACTGCATGAAATTTGCAAAACTTGCATCATATTCTACTTATGTATATTGCAACAAATATTCCATAATACCAACAGGTATAATAAACTTCAAAAACAGCACCATAATATTGACTTAATTAAAAGGTGAGAGTAAAGTATGTCCTGGAATATCCCAGAATCAGTGTCCTACTTGTAATAGGACTTGCTGTGTGCCATCTGCTATAGTATCAGATCAGAACTGTCAAAGGTAAAGGATTGATTTATTTGAATACCTCACTGCTGTGAAAGACAGACACCATGCTCTCATACAAAAATACAACACATGAGTCCAGAGCATGCACAGATCTGTGGGGCAAGTAGCCCCATGTTGGTGGTACTTATAGTAATGTATGTTGGCATACAGAAACTGAGTTTCTTCCTTGCAAAAAAAGAAAAAGTTGTGCTTAAAACTCCTTGGTGTGACATTGTGTGGAAAAAAAGGACATTAAATAACAATCCAGCTGGCCCTTTATAGATATTTACATTTAAGTTAGCCTGAACTTCTTCATCTGTGTAATGAGAATGATAATAATATGAAATGAGAAATGCTTGACATTCAGTAGGTATTCAGTGATACCATGTCCCCTTTCCTACCCTTTGTATGATTATTGCATGTAGTGGAGAAAGTTTTAGCATCTAATAATATCTGTTTTGCTAGCAAGACAGAGCTTCCTAAGCTGAACACCATTAATTAGTGCCCTATAATATTTTTAATGACCATATTTTTTGAAATTTGAAATGTTATGGAATATAAATTTGTATTTTAATGCTGTCACTTTCTACTATGTGTTCATAAATTGACTCATTTAAAACTACTGAATTGTAGCCGGGGTGGGGTGGTGAACGCTTATAATCCCAGTACTTGGGAGGCTGAGACAGGAGGATCACAGGTTCAAGGCCAGCCTCAGCAACTTAGTGCGGCCCTCTGAAACTTAGTGAGGCCCTACTTCAAACTAAAAAATAAAATAGGGTTAGGGGTGTAGCTCAGAGATAGAACACCCCTGGGTTCAATCCTTGCACCAAAAAAAAAAAACTACTGAATTGTGGCAAGAGTCAGAAATGTTCCACAGATTTGCAAGTGATTTTGGAAAAATACTATTCACCAACACTTTTGACTGCCCACAAAATTTTCAATACTTTCAATTACCAGGTCATAATCCTCTTACACATTTGGCAACCATGGATAGGTGCAATGAATGAACACTGTATTATAACCATGCAGAGTAACACACCCTTATCTGGTAATAATGGGACAATGACCATTTCTGATGTTAGGGTTATAGGAACCACATTCTCTGGGCTGACAGCTGAATTGTTTAGAGTCTGAAAAACAAGAATTCAGACAAAGTGATCTTTCATAAACACGGGACTTCCTGCTCTGAATTTTTTTCTATTATGGTAATATTGGGGGAAATTCCAGGTTTTAGAATCTTGATCACCCACATTCCATCCTATCAGAATAAATCAATTCCACAGAAACTTTGGACCTGAACCACAGTTAGCATAATTCCACAAACCCTATTATGCACCAAAGACATGTTTATTGCCCAGGATTCCTTGGAACAGCTTATGTTTAAAATTTACAATGCTGTTTTATTTGTATTGATGTGCAAAAGCTTTAGAAGCCATTTCTCAATTACTTTTTTCCATGACCATAAAAATTTTAAATACTTTTTCCTTTATTCACTAGGTCAGTTAATGCATCCATACATCCAACTAAATATATTGACTTTTTAGCTTCATTATTTATAGCATTATCATATTGGCTTTGTCCTATAAAATCTATCTTATGTATAACTTTATGTAAAACAAAATTATATACAATGATTTATGGGATATTCTGGATTTTTCATTAAGTTCACAGAAGCAAATTAATTGTGAGTGAAGTGAGACTAAATTCATCACCCCAAAAGGCTGACTTTTGTTTTTTGTGGTAATGGGGGTTGAACCCAGGGGCATTCTACCTCTGAACTACACCCCAGCCCTTTTTATTTTTTTTATTTGAAACAGGATGTCACTAAGTTACTGAGGGCATTGCTAAGTTGCTAAGACTGGCTTAAAAACTGTGATCCTCCTCCTGTCTCAGCCTCCCAAGTAGTGGGATTATAGGTGTGTGCCACCATGCCCAGCTCCTGATTTTCTTTTGACAAGACATAGCATACCTCCTTACTCTCAGATCATGTGCTTTGAAGTTGCTGATGCCAACCTCAGGCTCTATCTAGTTAATCCTAGTTGGCCCATTGGCATATCCCATACTTCTGGCTGCAGTGATGTGTTTAAGGTTGGTGACAAGATACAAGTTGTTTGCCAAGCATGGTGGCGCATGCTTGTAATCCCACTACTTGGGAGGCTGAGACAAGAGGATTCCAGGTTCAAAGCCAGCCTCGGCGACTTAGCAAGGCTCTCAGCAACTTAGCGAGACCTTGTTTCAAAATAAAAAGGGCTGGGGGTGTAGCTCGGAGGTAGAATGTCCCTGGGTTCAATCCCCAGCACCAACAATAAAAAGACAAGTTGTTCAATGGAGAGTTGACTCCAGACTATGGGTTGAACTATTGAGAAAAGTAGCTCTTTTTCCTATGGGGCTGTTAAGCAGCTGTGATGAAGCCTGGAGAAGTGAGAGACGCCTTAACCATGTTAGGAACCTGCCCTAGACTGGTCCTCACATCTTGAAAACCAGAGCTGAGACAGAAAGACTGGTTCCTTACAGCAGCATTCAATCAGGGGTTGCCTGAAGTAATAGCTCACCCGGACTTTATAAATGATGTGAGATGACATATTTCTTTTCTCACTTGGCTGATTTGTTATAGTAAATTTTAACTGGATTTTTATCACTTGCAACCAGAATAATCCTGATCAACATTCTAACATACATATTTAATAAAATACAGTGATAAGACAATGCTTTTCTTCAGAACCTAGCTATAGCCCAGAGGTAAGTCAATAGACTTTAAGGAAGTTTAAATTGTACTAAATTTAAGTTGCTTGTAACTCAGGCTCAGAGTCTGATAAATGTATGTCCTTTCTCTAGCCACACCAGGCTTCACCAGTTCTCCTGCATATGACATCCTCCTCCACACTTACTGCCCTTCAGACACACAATTCCATCCACCTGGAATGTTCTTTGCTCTCCTTTCTAATCAACTTGTATTTATCCTTTGCATTTTAGTTCCAAGAAACATACCTGGCTAGGGGAATTCTGGTTTGCTTACCACTGCCTTCCAATATGTAGCCCAAATCCCAGCACACAAAAAATACTCAATAATACTTTTCTCTCAAGATCTACAATCTTATTTACTTCTGAAAACACTGAGTTTCTTCTAATAATTCCGAAGCATCTATATTTAGGAATAAAAATTCTTAAGATGACTTTTGGAATTTTTCTTTTCCCTTTTGGAGAGAGAGAGAGAGAACTGCAGCCTGGCTCTCAGAAGAGTAGACCAGCTGCTCACAGTATCAAGGATGGATAGTGTGGTCTGATGCATCTTGGTTTTTTTAGAAGATCACCAAGAGATAACATTAGCCATCCCAACCTCCATTATAAATCTACACTGATATCTGAGCTTCAGATAAATGTGATAATGAGTTTATATGATGCATATACACTATATTCTACAAGATGAAAGTTTTTATTCCCCCAATTATCTATTTGTTTTTGAGATGCTAAAATGATACCACAATAAAGAAATACAAGTATAAAAGCTAGAAACTTTGAACTATCTTGTTTGTAGTATCATTTTAACAATATAACTTAATAAGCACTACTGCCCCTTCAATTTTCCAATCTGTAAAAGGTAGGGGTCTATATTGAGCTTTTATGTATAATAACTAATAGCAAGCCTAGTTATTTATACTAGGCTTGGTATAGTAAATAAAGGTAAATGTTGGCTTTCTGACCTCCTCTGTAAGTGTTCTCAGAAACTACCCCAACCATTTATTTTATGTCTAAGTCATTCCAGTATTTATCAACGTATTTTCTTCAGTCTTTTCCATTCCCTTACCTATTTCCAATACAGTGTAGTTTTCCTGTCACTTGTAAGATACTGATGTAAGTACCTATTTCTGAACATCAATCATAGAAATGACATTCATAGCCGGGCGTGGTGGCGCACGCTTGTAATCCCAGTACTTGGGAGGCTGAGACTGGAGGATCACAAGTTCGCAGCCAGCCTAAGCTACTTAGTGAGTCCCTCCACAACTTAGCAAGACCCTGTTTCAAAATAAAGGATAAAAAAATAGGGCTGGGGGTGTAGCTCAGAGGTGGGATGCCCCTGGGTTCAATCCCCAGTACCGCAAAAAAAAAAAAAGAAATGACATTCATTTGGGGATACTGTTCCTATTTACTTCTCAAAATACTCTGAGTTTCTTCTAATAATTTTGAAGCATCTATATTTAAGAACAAAAAACCTTCAAGATGACTTTTGGAATGTTTTCCCTTTTGTAAGAGCAATTTGAAAAGATAGTTTCATTATCATATTAGAGATTCTCTTGCTTCCAGTACAATATCTGGGTTTGTGTGAGTGATTAAGAGTGACAGTTAACATGTGTATTGGACAGGGTTCTCTAGATTAACAGAATACACAGAATGAGTATATTTGAAAAAGGGATTTATCAGATGGGCTTACAGTTTGAAGCAATGTAGTCCCAGTTTCTGACTGCACGTGGAGAGTCAGAGGAACCAGCAGCTGGTCGAACCGTCTAAGAGCTGGAGTCTTAGGATCGGAGCAACCACCAATTCAGTCCCAGTCCAGGACATGAAGATCAGGAAGCTTTTCGGAGAAACGATGGTGAAGTTTCAGTTCCAAGAGCTGGAGGCCGAGAAGATCAAGAAGCTCTTCAGAGAAAGGCGAAGCCGGCGGCCGACGATCTCAGGCGAGAGCAGATGCGTTTTCCTCGGAAAGAGTCGTGCACACTCTACGTGGCTTCTTCCTCTTTTATCTAAGTCCGCACCTATCAGAATCCTGCTGCCTACATTCAGGGCAGGGCTTTCTGTTTAATCTGCTGTTATACACCCAAAATCACATAATCTTGGGTGTGTCATGATCAGGTCAAGTTGACAACCTACATTAACTATCACAACATGGTACTACATTGATTTTTCCACTTGAATTTTTAATTTTGTATTGACACAAAAATTCTACGTACTTGTGAAGCATCATGTACTATATAGATTGGGATGTTTGTGAATATAGAAATAATCAGAGACACAGATAATTTAGTGATATGATCTATAGCATTCACTTATGTTTTTAGCACCTTCTAGTAAATATAAACATAGTATTCCCCCTTTTATCCGCAGTTTCACTTCCCATAACTTCAATTACCTATGATCAGCCATAGACTGAAAATATTAAATGAAAAATTTCAGAAGTAAACATTCATAAATTTTATATTGCATGCCATTCTGAATAGTGTAAAGAAATCGCCTAAGGTTCTTTTCTGTCCTGCCTGGAACATGAATCATCCTCTGTCCCTTGTACCTACAGTGTATATGCTACCCACCCATTAGTCACTTAGTAACCATCGCATCTATCAGATTGACTGTCATGATATAGAAGTGCTTGTGTTCAGCTAACCTTTATTTCACGTAATAATGGCCCCCAGGCACAAGCATAGTGATGCTGGCAATTTGGATGTGCTAAACAAAAGCTGTAAGCAAAGGATATGTTTCTTTTATGTGAAAAAGTGAAAGTTCTTGATTTAATATGAAAAACAATCAGAAATCATATGCTGAAGTTGCTAAGATCTACCTTAAGAGCAAACAAACAAACAAACAAACAAACCAAATAACAGTATTACAGAATTTGACACTATCTCCAGTTTCAGGCATTCACTGGGGGTTTTGGAACCTATCCCCCTACAGATAGGGGGAGGGAGCTACTGTAAGGTGAATAAGTTAGCTAGGTTTTCACTTTTTAAAAAAATCTAATGAAAAAATAATTAAAGTGAAATAAACTTAACCACGCCGGGCGTGGTGGCGCACGCTTGTAATCCCAGTACTTTGGGAGGCGGAGACCGGAGGATCCAGGGTTCGCAGCCAGCTCAGCTCTCTTTCTCTCTTTCTCTCTCCCTGTCTCTCTCTCTCTCTCTCTACTTAGTGAAGCCCTCCGTAACTTCCTGAGACCCGGTTTCAAAATAAAGTATAAAAAAATAGGGCCGGGGGTGTAGCGCGGAGGTAGAACGCCCCTGGGTTCAATCCCCCATACCGCAAAAAAAAAAAAAAAAGAAATAAACCTAACCGAGGAAATTTCTGGAAGAGAAATTGATTTCATGAGTTATCTGACTACATCTATCTATTAGAATTGTAACTGATGGTCATAAGGAGTCTACCTAATACTGATGTATCACATAAGTAATAAGGGATATGAGTCTTAATTCATTGCATTATGAAGCCAATATAAATATTTGTGACAATTATCAAAATCACACTTTGGAATAAGATCTATCTTTAATTTATTATATAATATATTCAATATAAGTCATAAATAGCAGCAAAGACTAATACTGTAAAATTTTCGTTTAAATTTTCAATTTCTCTGTATTGAGGGATAAACTTTAGTCAAGTGTGATGAAGAAATTAATCTCCACTCTGGCTTGGTCAGGATTTTTCATTATTTTTCTTTGCCCAAATTCTGCTTATCACCTAATTCTCCCCCCATATTTTGTCCCATGTTAGAAAGCAGGAGGATGTGTCTTTGATGATGTCATTTGCACAAGATCCTCATTCTTTACATTAATAATACCTTAAATCTACTTTAAGTAACAAGTGTGCCGGGGAATGGAATTTTCCTGTTTTCAGTCTTGCATCTCATTCTCTGTGGTCAGCATTCTTCTCTTTTGTTCTTTGCTCTTGCTTAACATCAAATATCCCTCTGATAATTTGGATTCATTGGGAAAATGTATCCCAAACTTTTTGTTTAATTTATCTTATTATTCTGCCTTCTAATAGAACACTCCATATTTTTCCTTTACCATTCTTCTCACTACTCACCAGCCTTAAAAATTATCTCCAGTACCTGAGGAAGATAATCTTTACACTCATAATCTTGGGAGAACTTTTCCTTGATCATCTATAATTAACCTAATGCATTAATTTGGCCAGTGCAACATGTGACACATACATAGAATCAAGGCAGTATTTCTGGGTGTGGTGGTGCATTCTTGTAATCCTAGTACATGGGAGGCTGAGACAGGAGGATCACAGGTTCAAGGACAGCCTCAGCAATTCAGTGAGGCTCTCAGCAACCTAGTAAGACCCTACTTCCAAATAAGAAATAAAATCGGTCTGGGGGTGTAGCTTGGAGGTAGAATGCCTCTGGGTTCAATTCCCAGTACCACCAAAAAAAAACCACTTAATTAAAAAATGAATGGAAATCCAAAATTTTGCAATCTAAAACTCTGAGGGCTAGCTCTACAAATGATTTTGATAGAACCAGAAATGAGAATCATCAAAATGAGAATCGCTAAGGAGCAATTCTTTAGAAAGGTCATTGAAGACTATGATGTTTCCAGAACTATCTAGAGTTGGCATTTGGGTAACTTGATTCAATAAGAGCCCAGGCCTATGCTTCCAACATTGGTCACACACTAAATTACCTAAGTGCTTCCAAAAAGTAACAGCACAACCCTACCCTAGACCATATATACATACCAATGATTCTCAGTCTTTACTGTGTACCAGAATGGCCTAGGGAGAGTTTTAAAACTCCAGATGTGTAGGGTCCACTCCTTCAGACATTCTCTTTCAAATGGTCATGGTGGGGTCCATGTATCTGTATGTTTTACAGATTATTGATTTCAAAATTGAGCTCAATATTCAGGAGAGATTTTGGATGAAAGCATAGCAATGTTATACCTTTTGGCATACTATAGATGGTATAAAGCAGTGTGGAAATTTTAAGGAAGGATTTATAGAAAAATTATACAAGTGAAAAATGAAGAATTAATAATTCCTGGAAGAAGAGTTGCCTCAAAAAAAAACAAATATAATCATAGTGAACACTTATTTCTACAGCAAGCCAAAGTTAGTCATGATAATGTAAACAGTGTTTGTAGAATTAATTAGTAGATCTTTATTGTGGTTGGCAGATGTAGGGGTCCAAATGGCATAGTATTAAAAGGAATTAGTCAGCTAAGTCGATATGTAACAGCTAACTCTTCATCTTCCATAACAGTGAAATAATTAATACCGTCTAAAATTGATGAATAAAATATAACAGCATATACATCTATTGTTTTAATAATTTAATGTCAAAAATATAAAGAAATAATAAAATTTTAAATTACATTGATTGAGTTGACTTATGAGCTATAGAGACACTGGATATTTTGCTAGTGCATAACAAAATCAGAATTAAATACAAGTTGCAGAATTCAGAATCCTTGTGCTCAATTTTTGTGCTATACCATTCTATATGGCTCAGTGGATTAAAAAGATAGCATTATTGTGCTTACCTTATAGGAAACAACTAATTAATTCCAGATATTGTCATTATAATTCAATACTATCAATTTAATAGTGGTGTGACCTCAATCTCTTTGAATCTCCTTTTCACATCTATAAATTAATGATAATACTTACCATGAAGAAATTTTGTCTGTATTAGGGAGATGTCTGAGGATCACCAAGTATTAGAACTCCAGAGGAAGAAAGACAAAGGTTTGTCAGTACGTTTGGTCTCCAAACCAGTCCTTCAGCCCTGTTAAGCTCCTCACTCCAGCCGAGAGAGGTAGAGGAGTGAAAAGGTAGAGATACTGCTCTCTCCTTTTCCTCATCTCCAAATTACAGAACATTCTTACTTTCAAATACGCTTTTGCTAATATAGTTATTTGTTTATATACCAGGCCCACAGCTATAGAAGCCAAGAATCAATTTATTTTGTTCTACACTTTTTTTTGTAGTGGGGATTGAACCCAGGGACATTCTATCTCTGAACTATTTCATTTTTAAAATACACCCCCAGAATCCCCCCGGAACTATACCCCAGCCTATTTTATTTTTATTTTGAAAGAGGGTCTTGATAAGTTGCCAAGAGCCCCCCTAAGTTGCTGAGACTGGCCTTGAACCTACGACCCTCTTGTTTCAGCCTCCCAAGTACTGGGATTACAGGTGTGTGCCACCATGCCAAGCTTGTTCTGTTTTATTTATTTATTTATTTACTTGTGGTACTGGGGATTGAACCCAAAGACATTCTACTTCCAAGCTACACCCCCAACCTAATTTTATTTCTTACTTGGAAACAAGGTCTCGCTAGGTTGCTGAGAGCCTTGCTGAGATGCCAAGACTGGCTTTGAACCTGTGATCCTCCTGTCTCAGTCTCCCGAGTACTGGGATTACCATTTAGGGATAGTGAGACCAACAGATAGGGAGATGGCTGCCTTGAAAGAGAGAATTTAATACTCACAGGTCCTGAGAGGAGGGAACATGCCACATCGTGGAGGATCAAACAGGAAGCACCAGGTCAGGCAGGAGGCAGAGGGAACAGGGGAAACCTGTGATTTCCAAGGGAAGGAGCAGGCAAGGCAGAGTAAGCAAGCTTGAATAACTTCAGCAGCCCCTAGGGCACAGGGGCTGCCCCTAGGTGAATGGTACCTGGTCTTGGGTGATTAGGGGAGAGGAATAGTGGCCCCGAGTTCTGGAGCCCTAATAAAAGGGATGGTTAGGGTGCCGGCTTTGGATGGTTCTGAGTCCTCTCTAGGAACTGGCTAACCCTGGGAGGAGCAGTCAGTCCATCTAGTGTCAGCAGAGGTCCTAGATACCAAACCATAAACAGAGAAAATAGAATGTCATGGTTAATACATATACACTCTGCAATGTCAGAAAACACATGGGACAATGGAAAACTTATAGGTAGCCTCCCTAGTTGGGAAAAAAAGGGGAAATGTTATTAACAGTTAATATTACAAAGGACATCCCACTAAACATGCTCCATATTTTGCATCCTGGGGCTTTTTTAATCATGGTCATCCCACGTTACTGAAGGATTTTTGTTATTGTTACAGAGGTCTCCTTAGTATGTTCTTCTGCATCTGTAAAAGTATCTTCAGTTTGGATGCCTGACACCCTGACAGAGAGCTCTTGTGAAAGTGGTTTTGAAATCCTCCTCTGATCACCCTGGAAGCTTAACTAGCTCCAGGGCCTTTCATGATTCCAACTCCAACCTACTTCTTGTGAAAGCAGTCTTTGCTTATTTTGTTACCCAAGAAAGTCACATTTATACAATCTAGAGATTTTAACAGCTGGTAAGCTACATCAGGCTCTTACAGCCCTATCCACAAGTGACCCTTGACCTTCCATTTTCCTGAACTGATGAAAACATAGCTGTGTTCACTCAAATAAACAAGTATTTCTTAAATGCTCATTATGGGGAAAGTGCTATGTTAAATGTTTTATTTATTTGTTCAACACATATTTATTGAGTGTTGATTACGTGTTGGACACTTTTGTAAGCATCGAGGATACAGTAGTGAACAAAATAGACAAAAGCTCCCTTATGGAGTTTGTTTGCTAGTGGGGAGCTGGAAATAGCCAAAGTGAAAATATATGGCATGTCAGATAGCATAAATGTCATGGAGTAAAATGACACAGGGAAGGCAGAGATGGGGCTGGAGAATTTAAATAAGGCAGCAGGAAAAGGTCTCTGTAGAGGTGACATTTTAGCAAAGACTCAAGGATGCATTTGAGAGAGGATGGTTGATTCACACAGCAAGTAAATTCTGTGCTAAAATACTAAATGCTATCCATCACCCCTTGCCAGAATGAATCATTACCAGATGACAGGTTAGTAACCCATAAATTAAGGCAAATTTTCACTAGTCATCACCACTTTCACCAAATATTTCCTCAGCATCTCCTATGTGCAATCTCCTCTGCTGAGTTTCAGGAAGAAGAAAAGCTATGGATGTGAACTGACAGAGATGTCCTATTATCTATCAGATAACACAGGATAACCATATTAACCATGAATTTTTTTTTTCAGGGAAAGTTCAGCATGAAGCCACCCTTGAATTTAGAGGTTCCTGAGATGATGCTAGTGAGAATCTGACCAGAGTTGACCTGCACTAGGTTTGTGGCTGAAGGAGAATGAGTGAGCAGATTTTCACAGATATATGGGCATAAAGAGAGTGAGGAGAGAATTTGGCTTTAATGTGTTGGGCTGTCCGCCTGGACCTACGGAGGTGATGCAAACAGAGGCTGTGGGAGAAAGGGACCCTGGCTGTAAGAAGTATAAAAACTTTTCTGTCAAACAGGTGGTCAGGCAGCAGCCATTTTAGCTCATATAACCTTTAGTTGAATGGAATCTTCCAGAATCTCAGCCATTTTATCTCATATAACTTTTAGCTGATAGGAATCTTCCAGAATCTTAAACTTTGTTTCAAAACTCCCACCTGTTCTAGAAATAAGGCAGTCACTGTAGAGTTGTACTTTAAACTTTGTTTCTGGCCAAACTTCATTTCAGAATTTCTGTCGGTCTTAGAGAATAGCCAATCACACAGAGTTGTGAAGCCAAGCCCTCACCAGTCAGGGCAAGGGGCAGGATCGTGTCAGGGATAAAAACCCGAGCGGAGGGCCTGCTGGGTGTGCATTCTTACCAGACTTTTTGTCAGTTGCACATCCTCCTGCAGAAGTAAATTGCCTTTCCGAATTACTTTTGATTTTATGAGTTTTTATTTGTGGCTCCCCTAAAATCTGTTTCTAACATGGCTGGTCCCTGGAGGGCCAGCAGCTCGGTTCACTGGGACACAGCTCCCTTGTCTTCTGCAATATGGATATCAGCCATATAAGGAGGCCCTTCCCTTATGGGACTTTAAGGAAAAAAGACATGAAAAAAGATGCGTGTGCAATGCAGAACATGGGATGGCATTGGTGGCCATCCCAAAGATTCCCAGCAACAGCTGAGCAGAGTAGGGGGGATCATAGGAGGGGCTGCTGGGGAGCGTGTGGCTGCAGGAAGAAGCAAGAAGCAGGAAGGTCAGTGGAAGAGATCATCAGTGTGAACGGGGTGTTGGAGGGCCCACAGATGGTTAGCTCTGTGGAAACCAGTATCATATATATTTGTTAGTACATTTCCCAGCACTGCATACACAATGTGTAGTCAACTTTTATAAAATTAAAATTAATTATCTATCTAGACTCTTTGGAATTGATTTAAAACACAGGGTAGAAGGTAAGTGCAGGAGAGACACAGAGGTTCAGTTCAGAGGAGGGGGAGGCATTGAACCCCAGAATGTGATGAAGGCTCCCCAGGGAGGTGGGTGAAGTTTTCATGGATCGGTAGTTATGATCTTCTGTTCGCATTGTAAGGAGCACGAGTCCTACAGGCCAGGAAGCCACACAAAGTTAGGGATCATCCTCATACACTGTAAAAACTTTTGCAGCTTATTTTTTATCTCCTTCTAGAAACACTGGATTGTCATCAGAAACATCTCTCCACCTACGCACCCGTGGAAGCGTTTTGAACATCAGTGAAAGTACATTATACTTAGGGTTATGCAATGTATCTCTTTATGTAGTAGTTCATCACAGGAGCAGATATTTTTTTTCTCCTGACAATTTTTAAATAGGTGACAACATGATCAAAGCAATCCATCCTTTATTTCCCTCCCTTTAAAGAATACATAAATCAAGTTAAAAATCAATGACTTCATGATAACTATTACTCACCGATAGCTTCACACTTAGAAAGGGATCTCTAGGTTTAAAAGATCCATGATAACCATTACTTATTGATA
>PVJS01046037.1:0-15979 GCA_004027185.1 Glis glis | reverse complement strand
GTAATATTTCACCTTATACTAACCTAATATATATTGGTTACTTTGAAGTTAAAACTTCTTGAATATTCTATAAATTAATTATAAATTACGACATAATAATCTTTAATATTAGATCAGAACAAAATTGTACTCTGTTAAGTACTCTAGAAATGATTCTCCTTTGATGCATTAAGTCAAATATTTGGGCCAAAATATTTACCTGGCATTTTTATGTATGATAATAACATTAGCATTGTTAAAATGAAACTATATTTGATATATTTTTCAACTTTATTATGAAAACTTTGTACTCATTGTTCTGACCTTTATGAATTCATAAATTATGACACCCAAGGGAGGAAACTTATGGTTTCATAAACAAAATGTTAAGTACATATAGATATATGTGAAAAGCAACAAATTTCCTTTGTAAAGAGCTGTATCTGTGAGGTTTTTCACATCTGTCCAATGATCCATTAGTCAATCAGTTGGTAGCAAGTATTTAGATCATAGAAAATAAATTGTCCTAAATAATTTTAGTGTCTCAACATACAAGAATCCACCAATTTTAGTAAACTATAACTGGACATGTTTATTACCAATACTTCACTGAACTAATGTTGGGGTTTCAAAATAGGCGAATGAATGGATCTGTTATTTATATGATTTTACATATTGACATCAATAATAATGTCCATGAATTGAGAGGTTAGTACGTTTGACATATCAATCTTTGTGATGGCTTAGAGCTGGATGTTCCCCAAAAAGCATGTTGAAAGCATGGTCCTCAATGCAGCAAGATTCAGTGATGGGACTTTTAGGAAGATTAGATTATGAGTCTGGCCTCATAATTGGATTAATCCTTTTCATGGGCTAATAATTTGAATGGACTATACTGTCAATAACTGTAGTCCGGTGGAGTGTGGCTGGAGGAAGTAGGTCACTGGAGGTGTGATCTTGAGGACTTTATGTGTCCCTTGCCCCTTCATGTCTCTCCCTCTCTACTTTTCAGGAGCAGCTTTTCTCCACCACACCTTTCAACCATGATGTATCTATCTTGAAGCCAGCTGACCATGGACTGAATCCTCTGAGACCCATGAACCAAAATAAGTTTTTTTTCTTCCTCTAAGCTTTTCTTATCATGTATTTTGGTCACAGCTTTAAAAACTGACAAACACACCCTTGTAAAATTATAGTCATTATATGATTTAGTACTCACTGAAACCCTATGAAAAATTAGATACCCAATATTTGTAAATAAAGACACTCCAGCTTGAAGAACTTTTGTCACTTCCTTATAATAATAGCAAATATCAGAGCCAAGATTTTGAATAAAATATTTTCAAAGACTTCCTAAAGACTCCCTTAAAGACTTCCTAAAATAGCTATCCAGGTATTCTTAAACTTCCTTTATCAAAAAAAATCAAGCTTTTCAGACCATAATGTGAAATAAGACTTTACCTCTGTATCACATATCAGAACTACATAACTTTAAATACATAACTTTCTAAGTCTAATTAAGCACATAATTTTATTTAACATGTGCAAAAGCATATTGATAAAACATATATAAATATCAATATGACATTATATATCAGAAATTAAATGTGTATAAGGTTATCCTGAAATTGTACTATAAGCAATTTGTCTTAAGGAAAACATTAGAAAAGTTAATAAAGTTGTACACTCAGGGATATTAATCATTGCATTGCTGAAAAGAAGAAAATATGGAACAAAAGCTAAGAAAAAATTAAAGTGCAATGTCAAAGAGATATCTACATTCCCAGGTAAATTGCAGAATTATTCATAGTTGTGAAAGTATAGCTTAAGTGTTCATCAACAGATCAATGGATTACACAATGGAACACTATTGGGCATTTAAAAAGAATGAAATTGTGTCATTTGTAACAAAACAAATTAATCTGTAGTACATTATACAAAAGTGAAATGAACCAGGCACAGAAACCTAAATATCACTTGATCTCACTTATATGTATAAATCCAAAATTCAAACTTGTAGAAGTAGAGAGAATGGTGGTTACCGGAGTCTGGGACATGTGTGGGTATGGAAAGGGGAAGGCCGGGCATGGTGACGCACGCTTGTAATCCCAGTATTTTGGGAGGCGGAGACTGGAGGATCCGGGTTCACGGCCAGCCTCAGCTCTCTCTCTCCCTGTCTCTCTCTCTCTCTACTTAGTGAGGCCTCTGCAAGTTCGTGAGACCTGGTTTCAAAATAAAGTATAAAAAAATAGGGCCGTGGGTGTAGCACGGAGGTAGAATGCCCCTGGGTTCAATCCCCGGTACCGCAAAAAAAAAAAAAAAAAGGAAAGGGGAAATATTAGTCAAAGGGTACATGTTTTGATTAGATAGGAGAAATAAATTTTGTTGATCTAATATACAGCAAGGTGACTATAATTAATAATGTTTTGTAGGTTTCAAAAATGATGAGTATGTCTTAACTATTTTCACCACAAAGAAAAGATAAGTATGAGAGATGATGGATATGTTAATTAACCCATAAATATACACAATTATTATTTATGATCAAAACCAAAGCACCAAAAACTCAAATAGAATAACATTAAAAGTTAACTGTCTAAGTTCAGCATGGTGGTGGTGCATGCCTGTAATCCCAGTACTTGGGATGCTGAGACAGGAGGATCCCAGTTCTAAGATAGCCTAAGCAATGTAGTGAAACTCTCAGCAACCTAGTGAGACCTTGTTTAAAAAAAAACAAAAAGCACTGGAATTGTAGCTCAGAGATGAATGCCCAGTAAGGTGTATGTGTGCTTGAAGAAATTTGCTCGTACACACACACACACACACATACACACACACACATACACACAAAGTTGTATTATGAAAAACAGAAAGTTATGGGCATGGCGGAGCATGCCTGTAATTCTAGTAGTTGGGAGGCTGAGACAGGAGGATTGCAGGTTTGAAGCCAGCCTAAGCAACTTAGCAAGACTCTCAACAACCTAGAGAGACTCTGTTTGAAAGAAAAATAAAAGGGGCCAGGGGTAGCTCGGATGTAGAACACCTACGGTTCAATCCCCGGTACCAAAACCAAAACAGAAATTGGCAACTATGTGAAATGATGGATATATCAATTAGGTTCACTGGTTGTGGTGATTCTCAAGGTATACTTGAATCAAAACCTCAGATTTTATACCTGAAATATGTACTATTTTTATTTGTAGTTTATATCTCGATAAAGTTAGGAAAAGGTGACACTATAAATCACTACAAACATCTTCATGTTTGTTGTTAAACAACATTAATTAAGCAGATAATTGATTAGCACTTTTCTTCTTATGGGTTAAGAAAAACATTTCCTAGCTCTTCTACTTTTTCAGGAACATGCTTCAATTCTAAAAAATAATTTCAAAAGATAGATGATAGAAAGTTAGTAGATAGGGGATATATGAATAGATAGATGAATAATAGAGAAAAATGTGAGATAGGAATAGATAATTTTAAAACTTCTGCTGAACAATTTCTAAATAAATTGGACTATAATAGGGTAGGGGTAAGAATTCACAGTGAAAGTAAAGAAAAATAAATTTGTCTCTCTTCTAGAGAATTACCAGTAGAAAAAAAATGTATGTCCTAAGTAATTCCTTGAGGAAGAGGAAAGTAAATATGAAAGCTGGTAATTTCCAGCTTCATGAAATACTCAGATTTCATTGATAAGTATTTACTACAAAACTCTGCAGTTTTCTTTCTGCATAAATAGCCCACCAATTTCTTGCCAACTCCATCATGACACATCAAATTCACAAGCTTCTAGGAAAAAGAAATAATGTAAATGATTATCCTTGGGTCTACATATTGGTGGGGGAAATCATTATAATTCCAAATTCTCAGCCCCAAATAAGAGCAATTTTGTAATATATTTACTCTCCTTTGATCATCTAAGTAGGGTTTTTTAAAGGATGAATACATTTCAAGAATTATTTGATTGATGAGAAAAATGCATGAAGTGGGGTTGAAATTGTAAGTAGAAAAGTACAAAATAAGAAGGGAATGTTAACAAAGTCTTAAGTGCAAGACTAATTAATGTAAAATAATATTAATATCTGAAAGAAGAATAAAATATCTCTCTCAATGCTTCTTGTAGGCAGAAATTCAGGTTCTTGTGAAAAGAGAATGGAAAAAGTGGTATTTTCATTTTATGTTTTAAAAATTAATATAGCGAATTGCATTAATAATATTTTTAAATATTTTATTTGAAGTCAGTAATTGATAAAGTTTGTAATTCTGTGACCAAAGGGAAAATAACAGATGGCCTTTAAGTCTTGTTTTGTCATATTTCTAATTAAAAAGTATTTTAATATACTTTTATTGGTGCATTGTATTCTCACATCATAATGTAGTTCAAAGTGACAGTGACATACTATTCTCATTTATAACAACGTGTACAAGTCATATTTTCTTAGTTTTTTTCTGATGACATAAAATTTGAATGAAGAGTGATTACAAAAGTAGTAACAGCTCTGCCTTTTTAAAAATATAATTGAAGCCGGGCGTGGTGGCGCACGCTTGTAATCCCAGTACTTTGGGAGGCGGAGACCGGAGGATCCTGGTTCACGGCCAGCCTCAGCTCTCTCACTCTCTCTCCCTGTCTCTCTCTCTCTCTCTCTCTCTCTCTTTCTCTTTACTTAGTGAGGCCCTCCGCAACTTTGTGAGACCCGGTTTCAAAATAAAGTGTAAAAAATAGGGCCGGGGGTGTAGCACGGAGGTAGAACACCCCTGCGTTCAATCCCCGGTACCACAAAAACAAAACAAAACAAAAAACAATGGAAACTATACAAAGTCATGAACACTTAACAATATGCTACCAAATGAACAATGGGTCAAAATTTTAAAATTATTTGAAACAAAAGAATATGGAAAAATATCATACAATACATTTGGAATACAGTAAAGCAGTACAAAGAGGGAAGTATATATATCAATAAATGTCTACATAAAAATTTGAAAGATTTCAAATAAAAAATCTAAACATGCATCCCAAGGATCTCAAAAAGCAAAAGTGAATGAAATTCATAATTAGAAGAAAGAAATAATTATTAAAGATCAAAATAGGAATTACTTTAGTGAAGAAAATAAAAAACAGAAAGATCATGCAAAAAAGTAACTTCTTTCAAAATGTAAACAAAACTCAAAAACCTTTAGATAGACTAAAATAGAGAAGGCTGAAATAAAATTAGAGATAAAAGAAAAATGTAATAATGCCGGAGAAATACAAAGGACCATTAGAAACTGTGATCATCAAACATATTCCAATAAATTGTGAAACTTAGAAGAAATGAATTTTGGTACATATGTAATCTATGTAATGTAATAATTACAACATAAAATATGAACAAAAAACAATAAGGCAAGAGAAAGAATCAGTAATAAAATGTCTCCTGATGATGAAGAATCAAGTACCAGATGACTTCCACTGCTGAATTCTATTAAACTTTTAAAGAATTCACATCAGTTCTTTTCAATCTAGTCCAAATAATTGAAAGTGAATTTAGAATCCCTTCCAAACTCACTTCAAAGGCCTGAAATATCCTAATACCAAAATGGGAAAAGAATACAAAAAGTAGAAAATGATAGACAATATCTTTGATTACTGTAGGAAGAAAACTTCTCAAAACACTGCAAAGCAAATCCAATGCCACATCAGAAAGATCATTCTCCATAATCAATTTAGATTTATTTCAAGGATGCAGTCTTAGTTAGCTTATCCATAACTATAACCAAAATACCCAACAATTAAGAGAAGAAATGGCATATTGGGGCTCACAGTTTCAAAGGTTTCAGTCCATAGGGCCAGTTTTGAGGCATAAACTGCATTGGCAATAGTGATGGTGGAGATTGTGGCAGCAGGGCACATTGCAGAGGGATGCCACTGTCACATAAGGGTGAGTGTAAGCAGAGAGAGAAAGAGGAGGCAGCCCAATGACATATATAGTCCCCAAGAGTACATTCCTAATGGTCTGCTTCCTCCTATCATGCCCCAACCTTGAACCTTGCTGCATTTGGGACATGAATTTAACACATTGTCTCAGTCAAAATTCTCACTGCAATAATCTAAAACAACTGACCACATGATTTAGGGAAAAGGAAGATTTATTTTCTCACAGTTTTGGGAGATTCATTGTTCAGTTCATGTGAGGCTATTTTTGAAAGTCAGGGCATGGTGGTGGGAAGCAGAGGGAGCAAGAGCCAGAACTCTCCTCTCACATTATGGAGGCAGGAAGCAGAGAAAGCCAACAAACAAAGGGATTTAAAGACAAAAGCACAATCCCTAAGGCCACATCCCCAGGAACCCACCTTCTCTAGACACACCACACTTGCCTAGGTTACCACTCACTAAATTTAGTAAAATGGATTCACACACTGATAAGATTACAACCCTCATGACTTAATAACATGGGACACTCCACATCCAACCATAACATTCCACTCACAGCCCCTGAAGAGTTCATGCACATTTTAGAATGCAAGATACATTTAGTACATCTCCAAGAGTTCCCAGAGTCTTAACATTTCCAGCATCTCTCAAAAGTCTCAAAGTCCAAAGTCTCCTATGAGACTCAAGATTAATTCTTGGCTCTGAACTCCTATAAAGGAAAATAAAAAGCAAGTTATATTCATCCAATATACAATGGCACAGAGTAAACATTTGCATTCCAAAAAGAGAGGAACAGGGCCATAGAAAGAAGGAATGGAAGAAAACGAGGATTGAAATCCAGCAGACAAGCATTTAATCCTAAAGTTCTCCTTCTGGCATCCAGAGAATATGGTGGTGAGATGAAATCTCCAATGGGTCTTGGCAACCCCAACCCTATGGCTTGGTTGATTGCAATGGGTGGCATACTGGCTATTCCAGCCTGGCTCCATGACTCCTAGCTTGCAGCATTTCCTTGTGGTCATTCCACATTTCTGGCATTTCTGAATCACGGTTTGTTTTCTGGCAACCTTGGCTTCACCCTCACAGTTTCACAAATTGCCCCATTTGGGTCTGCTTGCAGGATTCTGACCCAGCCACATGTTGCCTGGCTTCCTGCTTCCCAGGCCTTCCTTTGAAATCTGAGGGTAAGAATCCATGACCTCATTTTTTCCATCAACGCCAGCAGTATATAACCACTAAAATTGATTGCCAGCGGGAAAGGTAGTCTTGCCCTTTTCAGTCGCTACTGCTGGGTATTTTTCAATCACAGCTGGAACTGGGCCTGCCTCAATTCTGGTTGCCACTGTCTTTCTCTCAATCCTGGGTGCCTCTGGGCATGTCTCAATTCTAACTCCACCAGGTCCTTTTTAATCATAGCCACCACTGCTGGGCCCTTGTTTTCATGATTCCATGCTTAGGCTTGAACTGCCTGACCACATTCCTTTCTTTGTTCCTATGCAAAACATTGGATGTCTCTTTAGCCATCTTACTTTATTTCACAAAACCATCTTTCTGGGCCCCAGCTTTACACATGCCTTTCTGGCAAATTGCAAATCTACAAAGTCTCTCTGTTTTATTTTCTGAATCCAAAAATCACTGTACAATTGGCTGGATGCAGACATAAATATCCATATTGCAGTTTGAGTATTTTGCTGTTTTGAGATTTCCTCTGCCAGCATAATCAGTCCATCATCTTTAAATTCAGCATCACACAGTTTCAGGACACAGGGAAAATGCTGATAAGCTCATTGCCAGAATGTAACAGACATGGCCTCTACTCCATTTTCCTATGGAGTCCTCTTTGCCTTCCAAAATTTCCTGAGCACAGTCTCTACCATCAATATTTTTATCAGCATTCTGGCTCTTCCAACTTCCTCTCACAAACAAGTTCTGAAGACTCAGAAAACACAAGATATACACTTAATATAGCAGTGACACCACTGTTTGGGTATTAACTTCTCTCTTAGTCAGCATTCTCCCTGCTATCATCCAAACCAACTGACCACACAACTTAGATGAAGAAAAATTTATGTGTTCATAGTTTTTGGATATTCAGGATTCACTCCATGTGAGACAGCTCAGGGCTTGGCAGCAGGAAGCAGAGAAAGTGAGAGCCAGGGCTCTGCTCTCATATCATGGAAACCAGAAGCAGAGAGAGCCAACAAGGAATGGGATTCAAAGAAAAAAATCCAAATCCCTATGGTCAAACTCCCAGGGACCCACCTTCCCCAGTGGTATCTAGGTTACCATCCACTAAATCCAGTACAGTGAATTTACACACTGATGAAATTACAACCCTCATAATGTAATTGCATCATCTTTGAACATTAATACATGAGCTCTTCAGAGGACAATTCACATCCAACCATAGAACTTTTCAGGGACAATTCACATCCAATCATAGCACTTCTCAGGGGCAATATAAATCCAAACTTTTTAGACTCAAGGCTGGTTAAACATTTGCAAATTTGTAAATATAGTACATTCTATCAACAAAGTGAGGAATAAAAACCATATGTTCATATCAATAGATATAGAAAAAGCACTTGATAAAAGCCAAATTCCTTTGATGATAGAATCTGTGAATAAATTTGGTAAAAATATGACTGTACCACAACATAATAAAAGCTATATATGTCAAACCCCAGCCAACATCAGATTGAGAGGGAAAAACCTGAAAGCATTTCCTATAAGAGTACTAAAAGTTTTACCAAGAGAAATTAGGCAGGAGAAAGGAGTAAACACATGAATAGAAAGGTAAAGGGAGGAAGTCAAATTATCCCACTTGCAGATTAAAAACTACTATATATAGAAAAATATAAAGACTCCAAGAAAGCCAGGCATAGTGGCACACACCTATAATCCCAGTACTTGGGAGGCTGAGACAGGAGGATTGCAAGTTCAAGGCCAGCCTTAGCAACTCAGCAAGGCTCTCAGCAGCTTAGTGAGACCCCATTTCAAAATAAAAAATAAAATAAGGCTGGGGGAGTAACTTGGAGGTATAATGCCCCTGAGTTCAATTCCCAGCAAGACACACACACACACACACATGCACGCACACACACACACACACACACACACACGCACACACACGCACACACACAACTCCACCAAAAGACTAAGAAAGCTTAGAAATAAATTCAGTAATGTTGAAGGATACAAAATCAACATACTAAAACCAGTAGCATTTTTTATGAATCAATGACTAGATTGATGAGAAAGAAAGCATGAAAGCAATCCTATTCACAACAGAGAATAAAGAAATACGTAGGAATAAATGTAACCAATACAGTGAAAGACCTCTAAACAAAAAGTACAAAACACTTAATATAGAAAATGAAGATCATAAAAAATGAAAATATTTCCCTGTTCATGGTTTGAAGAATTAAAAATATTACAATGTCCACACAAATCCATATTTACAGCCTTAATGCCATCCCCATCTGAATAACAACAATATTATTCACAGAACTATAAAACTCCTAAAGTTTATATGAAAGCACAAAAGACCCTTAATATTCAAAGGAATCTGGACAAAAAGAACAAAGCTTCGTGCATTACAATACCTGATTTCAAGATATACCACAGGCACATAGCAATGAATGCAGCATGATAATGGCGTAACAATAAACACAAAGATGAATGGAACAGAATAGAGAGCCCAAAAATAAATTCAAGTGTCTCCATTCTTTACAAAAGTGCCAAAAACATTCATTGGAGAAATGATAGCCCCTACAATAAATGGTAACAAGAAAACTGTATATCCATACGTGGAAATTTAAAATTTGACCACTATCACCCTGTGCAAAAAATTCACCACATTATATATCAAAGGTCAAAATGTAATGCCTAAAAACATGAAACCAATATTATAGCTATTGTGAATTGTGCTGCAATAAGCCTAGGAATGCATAAAGAAAATATGGCATATAAACACAATGGAATTTTACTCAGGCATATAAAACAAAATTATGTCATTTGCAGGGAAACGAATGGAACTAAAGAATATTATCATAAGTGATCCTAGCCTGTCTCACAAAGTCAAAGTAGTGTATGTTCTCTCATATGTCGAAACTAGACAGAAAATAGGAAACAAAAGGATTTGCGATAAAAGAGGATAGAGTCCAGTAGAATAGTGGAAGGGTATTGAGGGAAGGAGATAGGGAGATAGGAGGATTAAGAAAGTAAACAGACCAGATATCATTAAGTTCATATATGCAGGTAACATTACCAAATCTCAGTAACATGTACAGAAAGGGAGGATGGAGTAGTAGGCTAGGATGCAGAGTGCAATACACAAAGTAATATGTGCATGTATGTTCGTATCACTTTGAACCTCACTATTATGTATAATTACAATGCACCAATAAAAATATAACAATATTAACTAATAGAAAAAATTGCCAACTATTCATCTGACAAAGTATTAATATTCAGAATATGTAAGAAATTAAAAACTTGATCAAATAAAACCAAGTAATTAAATTAAAAATGGGCAAATGATCTGAAAAGACACTTTTCAGAAAAAGAAACACATGAAAAATGCTCAATATCTTAGCCATCAGGAAAATGAAAGATAAAGCTCAAATGAAATATCCTATCTCATGTAGAATGGCTACTATAAAAATAAACAACAAATGCTGTCAATGATATGAAGAAAAGTGAAATCTCATATACTATTGGTGGCAATGAAAATTAGTTCAGCCACTGTGGAAACTATTGCAGAGTTTCCTCAAAATAAAATAAAATAATAGAATAAAAACAAAATAAATAATAGTGCTACAACATGATCCAGCTATACTACTTCTGGATATGTAATCAAAGGAAATGTAATCAGTAGATCAAAGCTATGGCATCAAGTAGGTGCCCACCAAGAGATGAATGGATAAAGAAAATGCAGTAGATATTAAAAGCTGCAACATTTTACCCCATAAATATTTCCAGTCATGTGTCACTTAAAAGCAAAAAAGTAAAAATAACATAAAAATTGTGCTCCACAACCTCTTTAGAACATTAGTTGTCAAGATTAAATAATTTTCAAAAAGTGAATATACTGGAGCAGCTCATCACTTTTTTGCACAACTTAAAGTTTTAAGTTGTATCCTTGTAGTACCACATGGTACTCCAATATATATACGATAATTACATGTTAATAATTTTTTTTTGCAGTACCGGGGATTGAACCCAGAGGCGTTCTACCTCCGCGCTACACCCCCAGCCCTATTTTTTATACTTTATTTTGAAACCAGGACTCATGAAGTTGTGGAGGGCCTCACTAAGTAGAGAGTGAGAGAGAGAGAGAAAGAGAGAGAGAGAGACAGGGAGAGAGCTGAGGCTGGCTGCGAACCCGGATCCTCCGGTCCCCACCTCCCAAAGTACTGGGATTACAAGCGTGCGCCACCACGCCCAGCTCTCAAAAATATTATTTTGTACCAAATGGATTTTAACATTTTGACATTGTGATTAATAACAAGTAGTGACATATTCACACTCAAAATGAATACAATTTCAGAATATATTAATGTAGATTAAGACTAAGATCTGATCTGGTGAGCGGAGAGCAGAGGCAGGAGCCATTTTGGTGAGTCTATGAGGGAGCTGTGGTCTACCAGAATCTGATGGCTCTCTGAGATGAACTTCAATAAAGAAGCTAAATCCTGTCAAGCCAGTGATTGCAGAGAACCAACATGAAAAAGTATTCACATTCTTCATGCTGGAATACCTCAAGAAACAAACCTCTAGATTGCCCTGCCAAACCACCCAGTGAACTCTAATGGCTGCAGCATAACTCCTCTGGACCAAGGAACTACAGACCCTTCCTGAAAGGACACAAGTGGCTACAACCAGCCTCATCAGGATCATGGTGAATCTCCAGAACACCCAGCCAAACTGCCCAGTGAACCCCTGTGGCAGCAACTGAATTCCTCAGGATCAAGAAACTACAGATGCTTCCTTCAGGGACCCGAGCAGTTACAAAGGAAGTCCCCCAAGACTATGAGTTTATAAAATATCCCAGCAGGAGCCTCTTTGACTGCTGGGACCCCCATGGCAATGGTCAAACCAGTAGGGTCTGTGAGTTTGCAAGCCATCACTATGGAGGTGGGGTTGAGGGAAACAGTTGAACACAACAGAAATGTGAATTAGCAGACAATCCCTAAGGACACTCAGGCAGGACTTAGTGTCAACAGTCAACCTGCACCTTTGGGGTTTCCAGCAATCACCACAGGATAGTCAGCAGTGTTGTCTGGGGGTGAAATAACTCAGCCAATCATGCCCCAGGCTTGGAAGGCTATTAACTCTCACCTGACTTTGTTTGGGCACCACAAGTACCATGACTGGCAAGATCTCATGTGATTGCAGCTGCCCAGACCAACAGTGTTGTACATGGCAATAAATATCTCAGCCACCCAATCTTCAGGCTCAGAACAGTACACTATCTCTCTGGGCATAGTTTGGGCCCTGCAATCAGGGAGGCCATGGAAAGCCAGGGATTCATATGATTGCAGATCTCAGAACAGCAGTGGTGCTCTTGGGGCATTTAGACTCAGAGATCTATGCTAGGAACAACACAAACTCCCAGACAACAGAATTTGGGCCTGGTGGTAATCAGGGAGGCCAGAGGCTGAGAAGGTTTCACATGATCACAACAAGCAAAACACTGGTGGGGTCTCTGGGGCATCAGGCTCAGTTGGTCATAATCTCTGCCTCTGCTGAATTTGGGCCTTCTGACCACCAGCCTGAAAGGCCTGGTATGATGTATTCCAAACCCTGAAAGAAAACAACTTTCAAACAAGACTACTATATCCAGCAAGGATATCTTTCAAAATTGATGGAGAAATAAAAACCTTCCAAGAAAAAGAGAAACTAAAAGAATTCATGAGTATCAAGCCAGCACTAGAGAAAATACTTAAACAAATAAAACACAGAAAGCCAGGCATGGTGGCGCATGTTTGTAATCCCAGTATTTGGGAGGCTGAGACAGGAGGATCGCAGTTTCACAGCCAGCCTCAGCTACTTAGTGAGGCCCTCTGCAACTCAGTGAGACCCTGTTTCAAAATAGCAAAATGAATAAAATAGGGCCAGGGGGTATAGCTTGGAGGCAGAATGCCCCTGGGTTCAATCTCCAGTACCGATAAAAAAAAAAAGAAATAAAACACAGAGAACAAAAATGAAATACATACCAGAAGAACAGAAGGGATGAAATCTACCAAATGAGCAACTAAGTGAAGGAGAAATAAAACTATATCAAACAGAAAATAAAATTCAAAATGATGATAAACAAAAATCATCTCTATATAATATCAAATGTAAAAGGTTTAAACTACCTGATTAAAAGGCATAGAGTGGCAATGTGGATTAAAGAGCATAATCCAACTATATGCTGCTGGCAAGAAACTCTCCTTACAGGCAAAGATATACATAGGCTAAAGGTGAAACTATATAAAAGATGCAAATATTCCATGCAAATAGAGACTGAAAACAAGTAGGGGTAGTAACTCTCCTATTTGACAAAGCAAACTTTAAGCTAAAACTTATCAGAAGAGACAAAGCAGGTTATCTTTTACTAATAAAAGGAACAAACAATCTAGCACAAAGTTATAATTATACTAAACATTTATGCCCCAAAGGTGGGCACACCCACTTTCATAAAAGAAACTCTTCAGAACATTAAGGCTCAGATAGTCCCCAATACAATAATACTGGGAGACTCCAACACACCTCTCACACCACTAGATCAGTCTTCCAGAGAAAATATCAATGAAGACTTTTCAGAACTAAAGGACACAATAAAGCAAATGGATCTAATAGACATAAAAAGAATATTATGGCCAACAACAGCAGAATACACATTCTTCTCAGCTGCTTATGAAACCATTTCCAAAATAGACCATATTCTGGGCCACAAAGCAAGTACCAGCAATTTTAAAAAAGTAATATAATTGTATACATCTTTTCAGGTTATAATGTAATGAAAGTAGAATTGAACAACAGGAAGACCCAAAGGAATTATATAAATACATGGAGACTGAATGACAAACATTTAAATGAAGACTGGATCATAGAAGAAATTAGGGAAAATTTTTAAAAATATTAGAATAAATGAAAATAGGGAAAAATACAAAAATTAATGAGACATGTTAAAGGCAGGTTTATGCCGGAAATTTATACCACTGAGTGCCCATATAAGAAAAACAGAAAGTAGCCAGGCGTGGTGGCACATGCTTGTAATTCTAGTACTTGGGAGGTGGAGACTGGAGGATCTGGGTTCGCAGCCAGCCTCAGCTAGTGAGGCCCTCCACAACTTCGTGAGTCCCGGTTTCAAAATAAAGTATAAAAATAAGGGCCGGGGTGTAGCTTGGAGGTAGAACACCCCTGGGTTCAATCCCTGGTACCGCAAAAAAAAAAAAAAGAAAAACAGAAAGTCACCAAATAAACAACCTAATGATATACCTCAAAGCCCTTGAGAAACAAGGACAGACTAATCCCAAAGCCAATAGAAGGCAGGAAATAATTAAAATCAGAGGAGAAATCAAAGAAATAGAGGACAAAAAATCAACAAAACAAAAAGCAGGATCTTTGAAAATACGAGATTGATAAACCCTAAGGAAACCTAACCAAACGAATGAAGGAATCTACCCAAATTATGAAAATATGAAACGAGCAAGGAGACATCACCATAGACATTTTGGAAATCCAGAGGATCATCAGAAACTATTTTGAAAATTTATTCTCCAATGAACTGGAAAACATAGAAGAAATCAACACATTTCTAGACACATAAAACCTACCAAAACTGAATGAAGAATATGTTAAAAACTTAAACTTATTCATAGCTAGTAAAGATATAGAAGCAGAAATAAATAGCATTCATTGAAAAATTCTTATACCCTTTTGGTAGGACCACAAAGTTGTGTAGACACTATGGAGATCAGTGTGGAGATACCTTAGAAACCTAGGAATGGATACACTATATACTCCAGCTATACCACTCCTGGGTATTGTTCCAAAGATCTGAAATCAGAATATTATAGTACTACATTCATATCCATGTTTATAGCAGCACAATTCACAATAGCCAAATTATGGAACCAACCTAGGTGTCCATCAACAGATGAATTGATTACAAAATTATGGAATACACACACAATGGACTTCTACACATCAATAAGGAAGGACAAAATTATGTCATTTGCAGGAAAATGGGTGGATCTGGAGAATATTATGTTAAGTGAGATTAGCCAGTCACAGAAAGTGAGAGCTTTCTTTGTTTTTTTCTTTTTTCTTCTGTTTTTTTTCTCATATATGGAAGCTAGGGAGTAATCAGGATACAAGAGTGACTTTATATAATGAAGGAGAAACCCCAGTGGAGCAAGGGAGGTGGTCCAAGGGAGGGTGGTGGGGAGGATGAGGGATTCACAAAGGAGGCACTTCCAGTGAGTCATGTATATATGTGAGAATACCAATGTTAATCTAAGTATCTTGTATGGGGAAGTGGACACATTGTGGAGGGAGCTGAGGGGAAGCTCACCAAACGCTGTGTGCATGTATGCCACTATCACTCTGAACTACATTATAATGTGAGACTATAATGTACCAATTAAATAGTTAAATCAATATTTTTTAAAAATATTGCACCACTGATAAGTGGGAACTTTGGAAACCCCAGAAAATCTTATATCCAGTAACCTAAGACTTACACCACAGACACCGAGGACACCAGAAACAGAATCGGAATCCCACGGTGGCACAGGAGAGAAAAAGGTGACCAAAACCACGACCTTGTCCTTCTCTACTGCCCTAGACCAACCACGAACCACACCGCATAGGTGAGTGCAGGATCCACAGGGAGGTGAGTGCAGGCCCCACACCATGGGTAACTGAAAAGAGACCCTAAAAAGAGAGGGTGGGAATACACGCAGACCTTGGCTGCACACCATACAAGAAATTCTGAGGAAAACACTGGGCTTGGAAGTCATAGACAAAACCAGCTGTTTCTGTAGAGAGTACAGAATCCTTGAGCTTGCTTCGGGAAGGACCCTTCATTCA
>PVJS01046036.1:0-15954 GCA_004027185.1 Glis glis | reverse complement strand
GCCGGGCGTGGTGGCGCACGCTCGTAATCCCAGTACTTTCGGAGGCAGAGACCGGAGGATCCGGGTTCAAGGCCAGCCTCACCTCTCTCACTCTCTCTCTCCCTGTCTCTCTCTCTCTCTCTCTCTCTTTCTCTCCTTAGTGAGGCCCTCTGCAACTTCGTGAGACCCGGTTTCAAAATAAAGTATAAAAAATAGGGCCAGGGGTGTAGCTTGTAGGTAGAACCCCCAAGGGTTCAATCCCCGGTACCACAAAGAAAAAAATAAATAAAAATAAAGAATAAAAATAAGGCTGGGGGTATAGTTCAGAGGTAGAATGCCCCGGGTTCAATCCTTAGTACTGCAAAAAAAAAAAAAAAAATCCCTGTGTTTGAAATATGATCAGACTCATCTTCACTATCACAATATGTGATCCCATTGATGTGCGGGCAGCTCAGCACCAGAAGTTGAGTACAAGTTCCAGTTACCATCTACTCACTCCCAGGCCCAGTGCAACTCTGAATATCCTGCCCTCCATCAACAACAGTCTCTCATGAAATTACATGTCCAGCCAGGTGTGGTGGTGCATGCCTGTAATCCCAGTACTTGGGAGGCTGAGACAGGAGGATTGCAGATTTGCAGCCAGCCTCAGGAACTCAGTGAGGCCCTTGGTAACCTAGTGAGACTCGGTTTCAAAATAAAAAATAAAATAGGGCCGGGGTGTAGCTCAGAGGTAGAATTCCCCTCAGTTCAATCCCCAGTACCACACACACAAAAAAAGAAATTACATGACCTGTGTGTTTGCCTGTTTTATCATACTGGTAAACAAACTGCTCCTCTGTGACCACTAAGAGTCCCATTTCTCAGGGGGGAAATAGTTTGAAAAATCTCTGAGTTTTCATGACATAGAGTTGAACATTTCCCAAAATAAAAACTAACCACGCTGGGCGTGGTGGCGCACACTTGTAATTCCAGTACTTGGGAGGCTGAGACCAGAGGATCCGGGTTCGCAGCCAGCCTCAGGTACTTAATGAGGCCCTCTGCAACTTCGTGAGACCCAGTTTCAAAATAAAGTATGAAAAGTAGGGCCTGGGGAGTAGCTCGGAGGTAGAACACCCCTGGGTTCAATCACTGGTACCGCAAAAAAAAAAAAAAACAACTAACCAAATATCCAAGTTCTGTTGCTCTTTCCAAATAGCCCATATTCTGTGACTAGAACAAACAGGAACCTGGGGTATATTAACATTTCCATGCTGCCTACCCAGAGGCACATAGCCTGAACCCCTGTGATGCAGGTAAGTCACAAAGTCAAGGCTGGAAGTGAATGAATGATTATCCAGGCCTCCCTTATCTTAGATGAGATGAGGAAGTTGGGGTCCAGAAAGGGGAAGTGGCCTGCTCAAGGTCACCTGGTGTTTGAGGCTAACTCCTTGTTTTGGCCCATTGGTCCTGTGCTCTAACATCTACCTCATCCAGTTCAAGGTCTGTGCAAGATCCCAGAGTACAGGATCCAGGGACATAGAGTTTGCTAATATCTATAGTTTCCTAAAACTTGCCCACATTTAGGAATAAAAGACTTTATTATGATGAAACACTTGTTATAACACTTCCCTTCCCCAGTCAGTTTCTCTTGGGGCAATAGTTAACCCTTACTCAGCACTGATGACACACACAGAGTTGTAAGCCCTTTGCTCATCTGCGTCTCATCCACAACTGAACGACAGCTGCTAGTACTACAGTCCCTGTTTTACAGATGAGAAAACTGAGGCACCCGAAGGTTTCATAACTTGCCCCCAGTCACAGGTAATTAGTGGAGCTGGGAATCAAATCCAGTCCCTGCTCTGGACTCTAATATGTCCTGGGAGGAACAGCCCACTGGAAAAAGGGGGATGAAGATGCCTGGACTAGCTGATGGGCCTTTTTTGCTACATCTTCATCCTTCAGAGCACCGTGTCTCTCAAGCCCTCTCTCTACGTGTCCCTTCTTCCCTGCAGGAGCATCTGCCCCATCTCACCACCTGCACCCCTGTCTCTCATCCTCCCACCCTGTCAGTACCAGGACCTCACTGCCTACAGGCCTCTCAAAGGATAACCCAGTGTCCAGTTCATAAACTCCAGTTTGACTTTAATAAATTAAATTCAAGCCATCACACAGCAATGGACATCATCATCCCCCAACATACAGAGGTGTAGCCTCGATGTCGCTCTACAGTCTTTAAATAAATCCCTGAAAGCCATCTTTCTGGGGCAGGCTTCCCACCAGGCTCCCGACTCCCTCCTTCAAACCAAGCCACTGCTCATGGAGAAGGCATCGAGTACAAAAACAGTAATAAAGGGGAAGGTATGAGGAGCAGAAGGGGAGGCAGGGAGGGGGAGTACCTGCCCCCCATCCCGGGCACTGGCCCGGCTTCCTATGAACTGCCAGCGTCCTCAGAGGCAGACACTGGTGCTGGTCTGAGAGGGGACCTGAGGGAAGTGTGGGAACCCCTCCTGGGACAGAAAAGAAGGGTCACCTGGGAGAGATGCCCTCTATCATCTGTTTACTGAGGGTCCTAGACCACACGTATAAATAGATAAGAGAATAAATAAGGGAGAAAGGGTTCACTGAGGAACTGAGCACCCTGAGGGGGGCAGTGTCAGCAGGGTCCAACGCTTCTGCGAAATGTCCACCCAGGCCGGGACAGAGCCCACCTCTGACCCCAGCCACCAACTCTCTCCTCGGTGCCCACCTCTCAGATGCTTCCCACTGCAAGCAACCTTTCAACTGGCCCCATGTCTCAGGGCAGATGGGGCTCTCCTGACCCCAGCGCTGGAATCCAGGGCGGTCCAAAAGGGGGTGGGGACTGGGCTGAAAGGACTCTTGCCCTGTTGCAGGTCGGGAGGTAAAGAGCCCTCAGAGCTGGGGGCTAGGGTTGCCGTTGGCCTTGGGTTTGGATTTGAAGGAAAAACGCTTGATAAGGCGGCGCGAAAAGCTGCCAGCCTTCTTTCGGACACTGGGAGTGGCTGTTGCGTTGGAGAGATCGTCGTGTGACTGGCTCAGACCAGCTTCCTTCTGGCGAGGTCTCCGGCGGAAGATAAGCTTGGTGCCACTCCGCAGGAAATTCACTGTGGGGGGAAGAGGGGATGGCTGAGGCAGAGAGAGGGGCATGGGGTGGGGGATAGAGAAAGGCACAAGGATGGAGGGACAGAAGATGAGGAGCACAACAGGTCCCTGGACTAAAGTCAGACTTTCTCAGGATAGAAAGGAGAAGCAAACGCACACTTCATCCATCTGCAGGGAGAAATGGTAAGATCGTGGGTTACACGGGCACCTCTGACTCTGCCCCAAGGAGGACTATTATGGGCCGGCTTCTCTGTGAGACAGCCTGGGATTGGGCCTCTTTCCTATAGAAAGACAACAGCTAACGCAGAGGACGGTCCCCAAAGTCTATAAATCATGAAGGAAAAGATGGGTTGGCACCGACTTATTTACGGCCTGCCAGGGTGTGTGCAGAAAGTAGCACATCTGAAAACTTCAAAGAGGTGAATCTGGAAGCAAAACAATGAGGTAGGTGCTTACACAGCAGGCTGTGGACTCGGGATCTCAGTAGCCCAGGAAGTGATGCGCCTGGGGTTAAATCATAAACACATTCCTGGTTGACAGGTTCATTGGAGGATGGATAAATATGTCAGGGGGTAAGCCCTTCATCCTTTGAAGTTAGAACTACCATAGTTGCCCACGACCTGTGTCACTGCCAGAGAGACAATCCTAATATTGGCCTGGGATGGAATTTATTTTTTGGTGTTTGCTTTTTGTGGTACCGGGGATGGAAACAAGGGGCATTCTACTTCCGAGCTATACCCCCAGCCCTTGTTTTGCTTTGAAACAGGGTCTCCCTAGGTTGCTGAGAGGCTCGCTATGCTGATGAGGCTGGCTTCCAACCTGCAATCCTCCTCTCTCATCCTCCTAAGTACTGGGATTACAGGTGTGCACCTGTAATGCCTGGCTTTGGGGTGGGATTTCTTATACTCATACCAGGAGGGTACTGAGTGAAGGGGAAGAAATTTTTACAAAAAGGAGCCTGGTGTGGTGGCACATGCCTATAATCCCAGTACTTGGGAGGCTGAGACAGGAGGATTGCAGGTTCAAGGATAGCCTCAACAACATAAGGAAACTCTCACCAACCTAGCAAGACCCTGTTTCAAAACAAAAATTAAAGCCGGGTGTGGTGGCGCACGCTTGTAATCCTAGTACTTGGGAGGTGGAGACAGGAGGATCCGGGTTCGCGGCCAGCCTCAGCTACTTAGTGAGGCCCTCCGCAACTTCGTGAGACCCGGTTTCAAAATAAAGTATAAAAAATAGGGCCGGGGGTGTAGCTCGAAGGTAGAATGCCCCTGGGTTCAATCCCCGGTACTGCAAATAAATAAATAAATAAATAAAAGGTGCTTGAGGTGTAGCTCAGAGGTAGAATGCACCTGAGTTCAATTCCCAGCACCACACACACACAAAAAGAGGGGCCGAGGCTGAGACAGGAGGATCTTAGGAGGCTGAGACAGAAGGATCACTGGTTTGTGGTCAGCCTCAGCAACTTAGCGAGACCCTCAGCAACTTAGTAAGACCCTGTTTCAAAATACAATAAAAAGGGTTGGAACTGGGCGTGGTGGTGCACACTTGTAATCCTAGTACTTGGGAGGCTGAGACAGGAGGATAGCAGGTTCCAGGACAGTCTCAGCAAGTAGTGAGACTGTCATTAACCTAGCGAGACCCTGTTTCCAAATAAAAATAAAATAGGTCTGGGGGTGTAGCTCAGAGGTAGAATGTCTCTGGCTGAGCCTCTCCTGTCCCTCAGTGCTAGTAGGACTCAGGTCACAATCTTAGTACAGAAGCGGTGGGGGGCCCACTGCTGGCATCTCCCCACCTTTGTGGTCCTTCAGGCTGCGGGTCTCCAGGGCACCAGTTGATCCTGTTTCCGACTCAACATCATCCACTGATGGCCTCTCAGAAATATCAGAACGCGTTGTCTCATCTGCCTCCTGGACGCTAGTGGGACTAGAGAGGGCATCCAGAGTTCCTGGGGACATGGCTGGTGGGTCCGAGGGAGGGGAGGAGGGGCCTCCACAGGTCCCTGCATCATCCTGATTGGAGGTTTCCAAAGATGCCGCATAGCCCAGGGATAGTGCCAGCTCGTCCTGAGCAATGGGCACCTGTGGAAGGGATGGGTTCCAATGGGTAAGTGACCCACCGGGGTCCTCGCCCCATCCCACTCCTCTCTCCAGCGCGCCGTTACCTTGGAAACACCAGAGATGATGAGTGTGCTCCGCTTGGTGGGCGTCTTCTTGGCTGCCCGCCCACTGGGCTCAGTCAGCTGGCGGATTGCTGTTTCTGCTACTGGGTCCAAGCCGTTGGAGAGGTGGCTCTCCCCTGTGGGGGGACAGAGGATGGAGAGCCACACTTTGCACTGGCTCTTCTTGCATTCAAATTCCTCCTTCCCTGCCCAGGGTGGTTCCGGCAGCAGGACACCAGTGTCCCCCATCGCTTATGTCCCCACTCCCCACTCACGGCTGCTGCTGTGGGAGGTACTGCTGGGGCCACTGCTCTCACTCAGCACGGTGGTCATCTTCTCAGTCACCTCCACCTTGGACGGGGAGCGGGAGGGGGAGTCTGGTGGGTGGGGGAGGGTCAGTGAGCAGGAGATGCTTCAGAGTGGCCCCCCTACTGTCTTCCTTGAGATACAGACTTGGGTTGACTCAGAGGGCAAGGATGATTAAGGGGTGACTAATCACAAGGGTGATTAAAGTGCTGTGGGGACAGAGAGACACCACAGGGACAAGGGGAGTGCAGGAAAGTACCACAGGGCCCACCTGAGGGTGCAAGGAGGAGCCATATAAGTATGGAGAGTGTACGGAGTAGGTACAGGGGGCCTTGGAGGCCAAGGAACGACCCTGGGCCCCCTAGAGACGGGAGAAGTGTAACGGAGGGCCACTGGGGGTGGGAACATGCCACAGAGGCCAGGGGGTTTCCTGGAGGACCCTGTAGCGTGCTGGAGGATTGAGGATAGAGGGAGGAATGATCAGCCAGGTGGGGCTGGAGATAAGGAAGGAATGAGACCCATGAAAAGATGGAGGGGAATCTGGGCAGATGGAAAAGTGAGAGTCTGAGGGGCTGATCCATTCAGGAGGACTGAGGAGTGGGAGGATCCACTGGCAGAAGTACGAGAGAGGTCGAGGTCAGGAGGAAAAAGCGGCAGGAGTGGAGCAGAAAGTCAGGAAATGGGGGCCCAGGAATGAGGGCGTTCTCCTCTCCTTGTCGTGCCATGGGTCTATAGTGTGTGGACCCTGGCTAGAGCTGAGCTCCCAGGCTCCTCCTCTTTACCTAATTTGCCATCTACACGGGGCCGGGACTGGACGGTGGTGACAGTGGTGACAATGGTGCCATCAGGCATGATGGTCCGGTCCAGCTCAATCTTCTTGGTCGGTGTGATGCTGGGGTGTGGAGTGGAGGGAGTGGGTGTGCCCAGGTTCCGGGGGGAGCCCTCCTCGTACTGCAGCTGCCAAGGCATGGGAGGACAAGGGGTCAGGGCCTCGGTGACTGCCCAGCCCCCGTGGCTGCCTGTCTCCCCCAGGGCTCAGCTCCTCACCTCTGCTGCCATGGTGGCTGCCGGGCCCAGGGTTTTCCCTGGCCCTGGAGTGAGTGGGCACACCTGTCTTCGAGACAGTGGTCTGGAGGGTGAGCCCACAGGCAGTGTGGCCTGGCCCAGGAGCTCAGCTGGGGACAGGGGTGGCGCTGTAAGCTGGGCCCATGACCAGACCCGGTCCAGCACCCGCCCAGCGGTACCCTCCTGCCCCACACTCACTGTCTCCACAGCTGCTGCTCCTTAGCACTTTGAGGGTCAGCTCCCGACTCTGGGGACCCAGATCCCTGTGGGCCAAGAGGAGATGGGCCAGGGGGAAGATTAGCACACGGAACCCATCTTTTCATGTGTGTGTGTATGTGTGTGGTATTGAGGGTTGAACCCAGGGGCATTCTACCTCTGAGCTATACTCCCAGCCTGATTTTATTTTATTTTTTTGCGGTGCTGGGGATTAAACCCAGGGGCATTCTACCTCCGAGCTACACCCCCAGCCCTATTTTATGGTCTTTATTTTGAAACCGGGTCTCACTAAGTAGCTGAGGGCCTCACTAAGTAGCTGAGGTTGGCCACGAACCTGCAACACTCCTGTCTCAGCCTCCCAAGTACTGGGATTACAAGTGTGCACCACCACGGCCAGTTTTATTCTTTATTTTTGAAAGAGGGTCTCACTAAGTTGCAGAGGGCCTCACTAAGTAGCTGAGGCTGGCGGCGAACCTGCAATCCTCCGGTCTCGGCCTCCCAAGTACTGAGATTACAAGCATGTGCCACCACGCCTGGCTATTTTTTGTTGTTGAAATAGTCTCACTAGGTTGCTGAGAGTCTCACTTTTTTGAGACTGGCTGTGAATCTGCAACCTCCTGTCTCAGCCTCCCAAGTACTGGGATTACAGGTGTGCGCACCCATGCCTGGTTCCTGAATCCACTTTTGAATCAATCACAGACCAGTGTCAAAGAGAGATGTACGCTGGGCATGGTGGCTCATGCTTGTAATCCCAGTACTTGGGAGGCTGAGACAGGAGGATCACAGGTTCGCTGCCATCCTCAGCTACTTAGTGAGACCTCCGCAACTTAGTGAGACCCTGTTTCAAAATAAAGAATAAGAAATAGGGCTAGGCCGGGTGTGGTGGTACACGCTTATAATCCCAGTACTTGGGAGGCCGAGGCAGGAGGATCGCGGGTTCACGGTCAGCCTCAGCTACTTAGCGAGGCCTCCGCAACTTAGTGAGACCTTGTTTCAAAATAACAAAATAAAATAAGGCTGGGGGTGTAGCTCAGAGTTAGAATGCCCCTGGGTTCAATCCCCAGTACTGCAAAAAAAAAAAAAATAGGGAGGCTGAGACAGGAGGATCAGTCTCAGCAAGTAGTGAGTTTGAGGTCAGCCTCAGCAAGTAGTGAGACTCTCATTAACCTATTAATACCCTGTTTCAAAATAAAAATAAGGCCGGGTGTGGTGGCGCACACTTGTAATCCCAGTACTTGGGAGGCGGACACTGGAGGATCCAGGTTCGCAGCCAGCCTCAGCTACTTAGTGAGGCCCTCCGCAACTTAGTGAGACCCTGTTTCAAAATAAAGAATAAAAAAATAGGGCTGGGGTGTAGCTCAGAGGTAAAATGCCCCTGGGTTCAATCCCCGGTGCCACAAAAAAAAAAGAATAAAAAATAGGGCTGGGGGTGTAGCTCAGAGGTAGAATGCCTGAGGGTTCAATCTCCAGTACCAAAAAAATAAAAAAAAATAAAAATAGGGTTAGGGGTGTAGCTCAGAGGTTGAATGCCCCTGTGTTCAATCCCCAGTACTGCAAAAAAAAAAAAAAAAAAAGAGAAAGAGAGAGATGTATAGGACGGGTGCTCCAATCAGATTATCCTGCCCTCCAAATCCTCTCTCTTCCCAAGAGTGGAGACCGCTCTCCTCTATCCGGCATTCAAATCGTCTGGCCCTGCCCCCCCCCATCTAGCTGGTCCTGCTCAGTCTCTAGCCACCCTCTTTCATTTGCTGGAGCTGTTCCCTCTGCCAAGAACGCTTGCACACTCTGGCAAAATCCTATTGTTGCTCCAAGGTGCAGTTTAAAGGCTGCCTCCTCCATGAAGCTTACTTGGATCCATGTTCTGCTCTAAGAATCAATCTCCCCCACCTAAGTGCACCTGTGGCATGTTGTGCAAACCTTGCTTGGCACGCTTGTACCATCTTCTATGCACATGTGTCACTGCCTCGTGCCTGTGATCAACCCAGGGGTGAGGGCTGTATCGTGGTCGTGTCCGTATCCCCAGGACCGAGGCCAGGTCCTGACATGTGATAGAGGTATCCACCAAAGGCCACCAAAACCAGGGATTCTCCGGCAGGGTTTTTCATCCCAGTCTGCCCATGAGCCCAAGAAGTGGGGGCAGGGCCTTGCTTACAGTGTCAGGTCCTCTGTCCATTCCACCTCGGGACCAGCCCGCACAGGCTTGGTCCACTTCTCTTGCACGGGGCTGTTGAGCTCAGCTACACAGCACAGTTCCTCAGTGCCTATGAGGAACCAGAAGTTAGAAGATGCTCAGACCAATGATGGGGAGCCACTGGGGAACAGAGAAACTGCCCTTGGCAGAGGAGCGGGGAAAGCCTGCAGCCACGGCCTTGGCAGTCTCCTAGCTGCTTCCAGCTCTCACCTCCCAGTTCACTTCCCAGGTGAGATGCTCGAAGCTGCCGGAGGGATAACCTGGTAGGTCTGGTGATAGTTGGCTGGGCCTGGGGCATTGTGGATAGCTTCTCACTGGGTATCTAAGTACAGAAGGAGATTAAAAAAGAGAGAGAGTGAGCAATAAGCCTGATACAGTGCCCTGGGGATGGGGTGCATGCAAGTCTTTTTCTTTGGGTACCCACTCACCAGGCCACCTGGGGGGGAACAAGCCCTGAGGTTGACCATCATGGCTGGCTGGGTGCTGACTATGGCATCCTTGATCAGTTCCTCAATTGTTGAGAGCTCTACTTGTTCCTCACCTCTCTGCAGGGAGGAGAGAGGAGAGGGAGAGATGGAGTCATTCTGTGCCCTCCCCGTCTGCTTCTCCTCTGCCAACCTTGGTTCCTTACCTCCCTGGCCTGCAGCTTGGGAAACACCGTCAGGCTGAGATCTGGGCGGTCAGTGAAGGCCCAGGACACCAACAGCCCCTCACCGGGGATTTCCTCCAGGTTGACTTCCAACTGGGAACGAGGATCAAAGGATTGGGTTGATTTGCCCCACTCCTCCAAAAACTCCCAGTTCCTCAGGACTCTCCCTCCCCAAATCCTACCCCAGACAGGAACCAAAGGAAAAATGCTGGGCCCACTGAACTGCCCCCTACCCAACTCAGTTTCCCACATTCCCCCCTCTACCTGTGTTGGTGGCAGTGTCAGAGTGACATGGTAGGTCTCCATGGAGACGGCAGCGGGAGACTGCTGGGTCACGGAGACTGGGAACTGCACCTCCTCAGCAGAGAGCTGGCCATGCAGCACCTGAGGCGGGAGAGGCAGGGTCAGGTGTGGAGGAAGGAGGCTCACCCTGCTTGGCCCTGTCCTATGATGACGAAGCAGACCCCTTCCATTTCCCTTGGGACTTCACCCTTTTGGAGTCATAAGCCCCTAAATGAATCAGATAAAAGCCAAAGACTCCTCACTCCAGAAAAATGCAGATACAAATACACATACAACATCTCGCCCATAACCTCAGTGGGATTTCCGGACCTCTTGAAGCCCATCCTTAGATCCCTAAGGCATTCACAGACCCTGGGTTAAGAACCCTCAGATTAAAGGGAACTCTTGGAGTTAGCCCCCCTCAGGCCCCAAAGAGGACAGTGCCAATCAGACTCTTACCATGGTGCGCTCTGATTGGTCTACAAAGGTCACATGATTAATGCTGGCTCTGGGTGGAAGTTGGGGTGCCTCCTCAAAGGTGATTTGGATGGAGCTCTGAGGGAATAATGTGGGCACAGAATCAGGTCTCTGGAGTTACTCCCCCACGAAGCTGGCCTGCTCAGTTGCTGGCTGGGCCCTGGTACTGCAGGAGCCTCAGCAGCAGGCTGGCTTCTGGCCCCTCCTTGGCTCAGGGTGTTAGGAAAGGAGGCATTTGCTTCAAGGTCCGCCTCTCCAGGGGCCTGCAGCTGCTAGGGGCCAGTGAGAACTGGGGAGCCAGACTACCTCAGAGACTAGATAGACAGCAGAAGCTGAAGATTCTGGATCTTTACCCCTCTCCCTAGCTCTAGAAAAAGGTCTACATAGAAAAAATTAAGGTGCTGGTTGCCACCTAACATATATAATACCTGAGCAGACAGGGGTAGGACTGAGCTAAGGGTAAAAATAATAGGGTCACTAATTGTAAGATAAGAGCTGGAGAAATGAGGCTGTGCCTTCTTCCAGATAAAAAGGACGTGAAGCCTCAGGAGTATGACCCGATCCATACTCCTAGAGAGGAAGGGCAGCTCAGCCTGGCCTGGGGAAGCTTCACCAGAGGTACTGGGGAGAGAAGCAAGTTGAGAGGGCTCTAGGGTCCAGGGGCCTGGCTAATTCCTCAAGGCAGACAGCAGGATGGTATTAGGGAGCAGAAAGCTGCTTAGCTTAGGTCTCAGAAGAGCTGTTCTCTAATTCTTCCATAGCAGTGGAGAGCAGGAAGGGAAGAATTGAGGAAGGGGGCAGACTGGGCTGGCAACTCTGCCTCGAGTCTTGAGATGGAAGGAACAAATGCACAGGCCTCATTTGCCTGGCAAACCAAGGAAGCCAACTTCTCTGCTCTGGACAGCTGTCTTCTTCAAATGCCAGGCCAAGAGGGATGGGGGGACGGGTGCTTGCAACCTCAATCTCCCCACCCCCTGCAAGGGAGGCCAATGTCCAGACAAGTCAGCTCTCCCAGGAATTGCCTCTGACCCAGGGACAAGGTGCAGAAACAGCTAGGCAGAGGGGTGAGTTCAAGGTGTAAACTGACAGATGTCATCTGGCTTTCAGCAGACCAGCCAGGAAGAGGAAACAGAGCAACTTGTGTCCCCTTCTGTTCCCAGGCATTTGGGGAGCTAGTAGGGTAAAGTCTCTAGACACGCGATGTCTGGAACCGGAGAACCCTCTGAGCAAGGAGCGGATGTGAGGGCAAGGGGAGACAGCTGGGCCAGGATGGGAGGGGGCCCAGAAGAGGGAGACCTCTGCCTTCCACCCCACCTCCGTCTCATGACCATGCTTCCTGCCCCACTTCCTGGGAGGCCAGATGCCCATGGTGCAATGGGAGGAAGTAGGCTGGGCTGGTTTGTGACTGACCCTCGAGGGGCAACTCCAAGTTCATGCATTGGAGTGGACGGGCTTGTCAATCTGCTCTTTAACCGAACATTTCCCCCTCAACAAATACACTGCAGAACAGCATGGAGGAAAAGGATGCCTTTGCCTGTAGCAGTGAAATTACTAATGAGTCGGAGAGTAATTCGGGCTCCTCGGGATCTGCCTAGCTACACCAGGGATTTGCAGCCTGAAATGTTAACTGGGTGTGGTGGCACGAGGACCAGGCAAATTCCTTCTGCAGGTGCACCTGTCTTTCAGCTCTTCCAACCAGCACCCAGACTAGGCGGAAGTGCCCTCAGGCACAGGGATTAGCGTTGCTATGAGAACAGTAACTTGTGCAGGGATTTGGAGCCAGAGTATCTTGCCCATAAAAATAGAAGGTTTGGGGACATAACTGGATTTCTATAACCCCCAGCCTCACCTGCACCCTTTGATCTGGGAGAGAAGAGAAATTATGGGGTTCCCCAGCTGATCCCCAACCCCCATCTCGCTCTCCAAGCATGAGCAGTCCTTCTCAGCTAGAGGGACCGCTTAGGGGCTCTGTCCAACTCACCCCGTCCCTGCAGGCCTGCTCGTTCAGCGCTCGCACCCAAGCCCGCTGCCAGTTCTCCCGGAAAGACTTGAAAGCAAAGAGCGACGCCAGGAGGCCCCGGACGCCTGGCTCCTCGCGGGCGCCGGCTCGGGTGGCCCGCAGCCGCAGCAGCGAGCGCCACACGCCCAGCTCACGCAGGGAAGCCCCGGGCTCGGCGGCCAGGGCAGGTCTCGGGCCCCGGCCCCCCGGGACCCGTGCCAGCCACCAGCCCCGGGCGTACTGCAGCAGCCAGCCGAACACCGTGAGCAGCGAGGCGGCGAAGAGCAAGAGCAGGGCCGCCCAGCCCGCGTCCCGCTGCGCCCAGCCCGGATCCATGCTCTGCGCGGGCTCGGGTCCAGGTCCCGCTCGGGCTCAGCCGCGGCCCCGGGGGAGCATGGCCCGGCGGACGCGGGGCGGGGGCGGGCTCCCCCGGGGCGGGGCGCGCAGGACCCGGGCTCCCCGGCGCTGGGGGCCGGGACTAGCGGGTGCCACGGATCGGGATGGGGTCCTCGGGGGTCGCGACGCCGGGAATCTGTCTCGGTGATCGGGGGTCCCTCGTCGCCACGTCCAGCGGCCCGACCCGGGCAAGTCGTGGGCCAGCGCCCGACTCCTCCCACGGCGCGGGCCCCGGCGGCCCCGGGCGGGGACGGGTCTGCAGGGGCGCTGGGGCTCGCGGGCCGGCACCGGCTCCGGCTCCGGGAGAGCTGCGTGCGCAGAGCTGACACTGACAACACCGGCGGCGCCCCGCCCCCATCCGCCCTTAAAGAGGCCGCTTCCCGCGCGGGGCGGGGGCTCGGCGCTGGGGGAGGGCGGCAGGAGGAGGCGGCCGGCAGAGAGGGCTCCTGGGTGGAAAACAGGCGGGATCTTCTGACCGCCCCGCCCCATCCTGCAGTCGGGACGCGCCCTCTCGCCCCGATCAAGGCCAGAGTAACTTCGCTTATCTGAAATGCCGCCTCTTTTTCCCCCCGCCCGTGCTTCCTCGATTTCTACAGGGTGGACGCCAGTGGGGTTAAGAAGGGAGCGACCTCCGTGGAAATGACCGCTCCCTTCTCCCAACACCCCTAGGCTCGGAGGCTCCTGGGTTCCCATTCCCTCCCTGAAGCTAGGCCCTGGGTAGGAGGCGCAGGGTATCCCTTGCAGATAGAAGTGCCTGGCAGAGGTCCAGCTGATATGGACAGAGAGAAAGCGGCCCCTGAACCTGGTAGAGGCTGAGAATAGAACATGAAACATTGAATTCCCTCCACCACCGCCGCCCCCTGCCCCTTGGAGCTAGGACCCAGGAACACCCCCATCAGCCTCCTCGCTCCTGTGGGTTGGTTCTGGAGACATTTCCCCAGCGCGGGGCTGTATCTGTTTCTGTTTTTAAAAATAATATATTTCCATAGTAACAGCTCCTGCCTTTGGAGCACGTGTGGAGAGGGCGGGAATGAGAGGGGAGCTGGCGGCAGCAGCACTGGACTATCAATAGATTTGTCCAGAAGACTCTGCCATACAAATGTGTGCTATCCCCCCTCCCGGGTGCCCAGGCACAGGCCTGTAATCCTTGCTACTGGGGAGGCTGAGGTGGGAGGAGCATTTCAGCCCAGGAGTTGGGGGCAACACAGTGAGATCTCCTTCGAAAACATGCAAACAGCCGGGTGTGGTGGCGCACACTTGTAATCCCAGTATTTGGGAGGCTGAGACAGGAGGATCACAGGTTCAAGGCCAGCCTCAGATACTTAGTGAGGCCCTCCACAACTTAGTGAGACCCTGTTTCAAAAATAAAGAATAAAAAATAGAGCTGGGGGTGTAGTTCAGAGGTAGAATGTCCCTGGGTTTCATCCCCAGTACTGCAAAAAAAAAAAAAAAAAAAAAAAAAAGCAAACAAACCCAAAACACAAAAAGCCAAAACCAAGTATGTGATATCCCAAAGAATGGTGTTGCAGATACACTGCCCAACATTTGGCCTCAGGATCTACCCCTTTTCCTAGAATCAGGAAGGTCTCTGGCACACAGTCCTTCCCAAAGAGAAGTTGGAGGGGGTATTAAATATCTTTCATCTGGGTATGTTGGCCCACACCTGTAATCCTAGTACTTCGGAGGCTAAGACAGGAGGATCCCAGATTCAAGGCCAGCCTTAGCAACATAGTGAGACTCTCAGCAACCTAGCAAGACCCTGTTTCCAAACAAAAAATAAAAAGGGCTGGTGGTGTAGCCCGGAGGTAGGATGCCCATGGGATACCACCACCAAAAAAAAAAAAATTACATATAATCTCCCAAATCCATTTGGTTGTCTAAGGCATGAGCAATGAACACATGAGAGTAATGCTTTCTGCAGCGTGGCTGCAGGGCTAGGTGGAACCTGGTGTGTTGGCAGCAGGGCTGTACCAGCCTGAGAAGGTGATGGGGTAACCTCAGGGACCCTTTGATGTCACTGTAAGGAATGATGGGGAGATGTGGGGTGATGAGGTAGCCTTGCTATGGCCCTGCCCATACAATGTCACTGGAGTCCAAAAACAATGGGGATTGCTAGAGTTTCTGTTTCCAATCTCAAGGGGAGCAGAAGACATGGAATCAAGGGAGGAGAGAAAACTCAGAGCCAGGCCAGGGAAGAAGGAGCAAGTGATGAGGAAAGAGACAGAGATCTTAGGGCGTAGACCAGGTTGAGAAGGACAATTTATGAGGATGGGCCTCCTAATAAAAAAGAATTGATACAGGCTATCCCTCAGGCCTCCAGGGAGTCTTAGCCTGCTCCTGATCAACAAGACAACTGAGTGCCGCCTCCTCTGGGGATCCCACAAGCTCCTCCTTCCCACCTGATCCTGGCATCTCACTGTCCCCATTGGAAGGGCTGTCCATTCTTACCACCTACTGAAATCTTTCGACATAATACTCTTCCTCAAGGCCCTCTCGCTACCTCTGGTCACAACTAATTGCACTCTCCGCATGCACTTATTGCCCTCTATTCTTCTTCCAGATGCCTTGCACACAGATATCCTGTGTCCTTAGCCCCGTGGGGACACCCTGTGGAAAGGAAAACACTTGCCTCCAGGGAATTTGCTGGTATTCAAAAAGAGAGAGAGACAGAGACAGAGACAGAGACAGAGACAGAAAATTTGATGGAATACCATCAAGTAAATTACCGGGATTATGTATATATGTATATTTATGCATTTTATACACACATGGGTTTTTTGTTGTTACTTAGACCCATATTTAAGTAGAAGGAACATTTCATGCCTGATGTTGAGGGAAAAGAAAGACTTTTTGGTCTAAAAAGAGTTAACCCAAGTAAGGGCATGGTGGTGCTCACCTGTAATGCCAGTACTTGGGAGGCTGAGACAGAAGGATCGAAGGTTCATGGCCAGCTTCATCAACTTAGTGAGGCCCCCTGCAACTTAGTGAGACCCTGTTTCAAAATAAAACTAAAATAGAGCCGGGCGTGGTGGCGCACGCTTGTAATCCCAGTACTTTGGGAGGCGGAGACCGGAGGATCCGGGTTCGCGGCCAGCCTCAGCGCTCTCTCTCCCTGTCTCTCTCTCTCTCTCTCT
>PVJS01046035.1:0-15979 GCA_004027185.1 Glis glis | reverse complement strand
CCCAAGCCAGGTTATGACCGTTGGCTTTAGAAAAAAAGGAACGGGGAAGTGCTGGGCCCTCTACCCAGTGCCATGAAAGGGCCTGGTGGACTGGCAGAAGCCTGCTCTGTAGTACCGGGCCTCTCCCACGTGGCAGTAATTCAGCATATTAATGGCAAAGATGGCGCTGGCGAATTCCTCAGGGGGAGGTTCCGCAGGTAGTTCTGGAAGTGACCTCAGGACCTCCTTCCGTACTCATAGACAGGTGTCTCTACCAATAATAGATCCCCAGGAGAGCCTGGTGCCACACCCTACTCATTGCGAACTTCCTGTACTATAAAAGAGAGTTGTGCTTTCTAATAAACGAGTTCATGCCAGACATGGCTTCCGGTTGGAGGTATGGTTCTTTGTCCAACCATCCGGCCCTGCCCCCCCATCAGCTTCGCGTCCCTCTCTCTCTCTGGCTGGTCCCGAGAGACCGATGGACGCCCCCGACAGTCTACACCCTCCATCCTATGTTCTGAATAAGGGGCAGAGGCAGATCACATATTTCCTAGACCTTTCATGGCTCACCCTGGCCAACTTGATCCAGTGCTCTACCACCCTGGCCCTGTCCCCAGCCTTCATGGTGACATCCCCAAAGCAGGTCTTAATAACAGTGCTGGCCACATGAGTAAACTGTGCGATGGTGGCACAGACAGTGGGGGCTACGTGCTCTTTTCCCTTTTTATTCCTCTGGGACCATACCAATCCCCACAGTCAAAGGGGAACACCTTCTTGAACAGCTCCTGAGGAGGAAGAGAGTGTCACATGAGCACAGTCCACCTAAAATAAACCCTTGATTGTACACAGTTCCTGGAAGCCAACTGTGGTATGAATTAGAAAGAAGGAAGTATTAGATATGGCCAGAGACCTCTGCAATAGGTGGGATTTGTTCCCAACCCACTGAGTGAGCTCAAGTGATGAGGACCCAGAACCCAGGACTAATGAGGAAAAAGTGCCCTATTCTCCCAAGCACCTCACTGCCTTCCAGCACCAGATGGATTCTCAGTCCTTCTAGTTCTGTGGTGGCATCTTCTGCCAACCTCATCAGCCCTCTGCTGCTCCTTCCAAATCACATGCTCATTCCCGGTGGCAGCTACAACTAGTTTCTGCTTGGGTATCTGCTCTTGAATCTAGTGCACACAGACTGTATAATAAATGATAAGGCTGGTGAGGTCCCTAGGATGATTGGTAGGTAACACATGGACCCGCCTGCTCCTCAGTGAGCACAGTCCACAAAGTGGGCCACAAAGTGGGCCAGCCCCTGCCCCGTTCTCTATCGTGCACATCTCAGGTGAGCTTCATAGTCACTTTGTGAAGCTGGTACTGTTAATGCTCCATCTCTACTGCCCACATGTGGACAGGGAAAGCGTGGGGAAAAGACACTAATGCAGGTCACACATTAGGTAAGTTATAAGATAGACTGGTTTCAGGTCATTGTCAAGTGGTCTGGGAATGGCTAGTCTGAGACTCATGGTGCCAAAAGGGGTGTCCTGCCCCCACCTTCCCCACAGAGCTCAACTGCTCACCACGTCTATCCGTGTCAGCTGTTCTGCCAGCAGCTTTGGAAAGAATTGGGTGATGTTATTCCCCTTTTCCTCTGCTGCTGGCACTGCTTCCAGACCTGGCCCTGGTGCTGGCAATCCAGGGGCTGGGAAACTTCGTGCTGCAGGTGACTCTGGCCGCAGAGGAGGCTTTCGGATTTCCAGTGATGCTGGAGCTGACTCTAGTGCCCATACTCAAAATGATGGTGCCTCTGACCATGGAGAAAGAGTGGGAAGAATAGAGAGGGTCACCAACATTAGCCACTTTCCAATGGCCTCTTCAATCAGAAAATATCTCTCTGTATTTATGAAAGTCCCAACTCCAAACAAAACCCCACAGATTCTTTTAGAATATGGTGCACCTCACCATCAGTTTTTCTTTCAGTGGGCCTTAAAGGTTTCAGTATAGTCTGAAGAACACCTACAGGAGGTTCCAGGTCTGGTCCAGCTGAGATGACCTTCATGTAGGCCATCTTCTGTTTGAATGTTGGCAAGGATGGCCAGGTGCTCTAAATGGAAGATTTAGTGCTGGGGATAGATAAGTAAGCAGCAGAACCAGAGACCTGGCTTTCCCTTCTGCACTTTCCCTTCTGCCTTTACAAGACACCTTGTGTGGATCTAGTCTCTGATCCTGCCCACCCCTCATTCCTATCCTGTAGTGCTATCCCACTGACAAACCCTCTGTGACTGTACTGGCAGGGCTGACCTTGTTCAGCAAGACAAAAGCAGATAATTCTTGGCCTCATGTTTCTATTGACTTTCTTTTCACAAAGAGAAAGGGACACAACTCCAGCCACCTGAGCCCTCAGCAGTTCAGGCAGAATGTGAGCACGTTGCTCCTCATGACTCTAGTTCTGGTCCTGTGAGATGTGAGTGGGAGAGGTGGATGTGGGGTGAAGGAGGACAGGCGGAGCTGACATCTGAATGTGCTGAGGGTGGGTGGTCCCTGAGCCGGCTCTGAGTCCCATCCTCTCCTCTCCTTTGCAGGGGTTTTGGGCCCACCAAATCCTCGCCACTCCTTTGCACTCTCCCCTGCAGAGGAAGCTACTTGACTGCTCATTCTTAGAAGTCATAAGATGTAGGAGACCCAGGGTTCTGTCAGTCTTGAATCAGCCACAGTCCACATATATCTTTCTCACTCTTTTTTGGGGGGGTTTAGGATTAGACCCAGGGGAATTCTATCACTGAGATATATCCCCAGCCCTATTTTATTTTTATTATTCTGGAACAAGTTCTCACTAAGTTGCAGAGGGTCTTGGTAGTTGCTGAGGCTGACCCCAAACCTATGATCCTCTTGTCTCAACCTCCCAAGTACAGTGATTAAGTGTGTGCATTGCCACACCTGGCTTATATCTCTCACTTTTAACCACATCTCTGGACCTAAAGTCCACACACCTTTCACCTTGTCCTGGGGTTTGTCAGGCTGCTCACAAGGTGAGAGGATCCCTCCATACTCAGAGGAGTAGAGGAGAGCATCGCCGCTAACCTGTGGACATGACCTGCTTATGAGGACTCCTGCGAATGTCTGACTCTCCAAAGAGAATGAGACACAGCAGCTGTTGAATTATGCCAAGTGTATAGAAAAGTGACTGGACAATGTCAGTGCTTCATATATATGTGTTGAATGAATGAAGCACACACAGCTAAGTGGGCTCAGAGTCCCCTTCCAGGACCCAGTGACTCCTTGTTCAATCTTCCTCAAAGAATATAGATGGATTTCTTCTCCTCCAGCTGGGAGAAATCCCAAACCTCCTTAACAAATGGGAAATTTTGTCTGTTTTTCCAAATGTAGATGGTCATGGGCCACTGTAGCATGAGGCAGAGAACTTTTGTAGTTCTAGTTGAGAAAATTCATATGAACAACTAGAGCCTTTCCAGAAGCCCTTTTTGTAGAACCAGGTGCTAGGTACCGGTACCCACTTTACATACTTTAGGCCATTTTGTCCCTCCCAAAACCCCTGTTCAGAAGAGCACTGAAGCTCAGAGAGCTGCAATGGCATTTCCATACCATAGCATGTGGCAGAGTCACTACTGTGTCTTGGAGGGGACACTCACCAACTGAAGAGCTGGTCCAGGAAGGATGGGATGGTGGTAAAGTCCCAGTATGTGGTGAAGTAGGAGATGTTTCTACCCAGGAAGGATGGTACCAGGGATGCCACTAACATCTCCCTTGAGCCTGACTGGAGTCTCCGCATCATGCAGATCTCCAGGTTCAGGGAAGACTTATATTTTCACTAGATAGGACACAGAGGGACCTACGGTCAGTGGCAGCACCACGAACCACCAGAGGGTTGGAATCTGGAATTTCAACAAGGAAGATTCAACCTTTCACGTTTGTGTATGTGGAGGACATGCATGTGCTTGGTGAAAGCATTCTTAGTTTTCGGAGTAGATTTGATAAGGGGCAGAGAATGACTAAATCATGGGTGCCCTCAAGGTATCTTTTAGATATTAGCTGTGGAACAAAAACACCTACCTGTATTAGCAGCCTACATGATGAGCATTATTCCACCCAGTCCTCAAAAAATATTCTCATTTTAGGAATGAGAAAACACAGGCCTCTGGATGAGAAATGGCTGCTCACCAGCACACATCAGAGCTGAGAACCACTGTGGCTAGAGCTGGATAAAATTCTCTCTAAGGTAACTGGGGCTTGGTCTGCTTGTGACACAGTTTGGCAGGGTCTGTGGAAACTCCCTTTCTTCCCCACTGTGAAGACAGTGTGTAGGGCAAGAGGCCCTGTGAGGACCCTTTTGACTTTAGCAACACAATTATTTCCCTTCTTCTATGTTAGGGGGTCTTGAGAAAAAGAGTGCAGATACCCAGATCCGTCAGAGTTAAGTGTTGATAGATTCTAGGTGGCCTCAAAAGAACCCATTCCAGCAAACACGTTTCTGTAGAGCCTCTGGAATGGCAAGCACATGAACATCTGTTATGAAGACACCATGTGTGGCCCTTTGTGATGACAGCCTCAGAAAACCACTACTGCTGGTGAGGAGATACACCTACTGTTCCCTTCCACCTGGCTGAAGTGAAAATAAAGTCAAGTCACATATTCCACTGGTATGGAAAGGGTGACCTGCTGGGGGTAATGGCCTTTCTTATCATAATATGAAGCCATGTGAGGCACAGCTGCTGCCCTGGTGAGGCCATAGCGATGTGTTATGTATGTGACCTGATACACTGTTCACAAATTTATGAAATGACATTACCCCCTTTTTTGTGACCCTCACTCTGCTTTGTATAAAAATATTCCTGGTATGGGTGTTGGTTTTGAAGTCTTAGATTCATGAGGACATCAGAATCGACTCTTGCATGGAATGCTTGGGGCAGTGCATTAAAATAAGAACATCGCAGCAGGAAAACAAGACTCTCACAGCCTTGTTTAAAGTAAAAATGATGAAACACTGTGTTTTCTGATATTTCTACAAGTGTGTGATCAGGAACTTCATACCCATTCAGGCTGCAGGGGGCATCATGATGGCCAGATTCCTTTTTGGAATGCATCTGTAGATCGATCCTTTGAGTGATACAGCACAGGCCTGAGCACAGGGCAGTTCCCACCTGTGGACCAGGGTCCTTGTTCCCCCTGCTCATCCCACATTCCTGCCTGTGGAGACACCTCTGGCCCACTCTCACTCCTGCCGAGTACTGGTCATTGTTGTCTGTGTGCTGCACCTCCTTTGTGTCCAAAGAGACCGATGTGTCCAAGGGCTCCTCATTGACTTGTTTGGAGTTCTGCAAGACAGTGCCCAGCAGAGGGGCCACGAGTTCTCATTACATATGCTGGCTACTCCCACGGAGGACAGACCCATTGAAAATTCTCCTCCCCATGCTGGGAGTGGTGGCACTCACATGTAATCCTAGTGCCTGAGAGGCTGAGACAGGAGGATTGATGCCAGTGAAGTCCTGCAGCAACTTAGGGAAACCCTTTAAAAAATGTAATAAAATTCTTCTCCCCAGATCAGGTACATGGAACATTACATAGATCTCCAGACAGGGAAGACACCAGATAACAGCAAGAGGTCTCTGAACATCTGAGTAAAAAAAAAAAACCTCATTGTTGCAAGTCCCCAAGACTTTCCATACTTCTAGCCTGATTGGGGTGTGAACCTAACAGACTTTCCAGAGTTTCAACACCTATCAACCGGCTCCTGTCCAGTTAGCCTCCCCCATGGTTTCTTTCCCTGTCCCAAATACACGTGGTGAAAGGGCAGTGTCAAAGGCCTGGGCAGTTGGGACCACAGGTGGGGGCTGGCCTGGATGGTCTGGCCCTGGGCTGCCCTCTCTTACCTCTCTGACCTCCTGAGAATTGGCCAGAAGTGTCTGGTGTGTGGGATGAGCCAGTGTCTATGAAGAACCCCACTAATAAACACATACATTTCAGCAGCTTATTCAATGTCATGTAATTAATTCTCATATGATTTACCTTATTTAGGAGTTTTTATTAATGTATCAGTTTCTTTATTAAGGTTCTGGAAATTTTGATTTAGTTCATTGATCCTAAAATTCTTTTTTTTTTTTTTTGCAGTACCGGGGATTGAACGCAGGAGTGTTCTACCTCCGCGCTACACCCCCGGCCCTATTTTTTTATACTTTATTTTGAAACCGGGTCTCATGAAGTTGTGGAGGGCCTCACTAAGTAGAGAGAGAGAGAGAGAGAGAGAGAGAGAGAGAGCGAGCTGAGGCTGGCCGCGAACCCGGATCCTCCGGTCTCTGCCTCCCAAAGTACTGGGATTACAAGCGTGCGCCACCATGCCCGGCTTGATCCTAAAATTCTTACAAACCTGTGTTTAAGAGTATTTGTTAGAATCTATCCTAGGAATATGATTTCATCAATTCTAGGGGAAAAAAAGGACAAAAACAGTTTTTCCCCAAGGAGTTTCTGAGCATAACCCACAAGAAAAACAATCAGGCCAACCAGAAAGCGGGGCAGAGATGGCAGAGGTCTTTATCATCAGGGGGTCAAGTGGAGGGATTTCAGTTGACTGAGGGGTGCTCCTGGGAGGAGTAGGGTTCAGGGTGATGGATCCAGGGATAGAGTACATGTGACTCCTTGTCTTCAGGAGTGGGTTCTGCACATGGAGGACCACGAGAAGCATAAGCTGTGTTGGCCGCAGATTCTCGGTTAAAGAAACAGGACCCATGTAAGTGGTGGGACTGGGAGCAAAACCCAATGTCCCTGTTCTTGTCTGATGTCCACGTGACCATGTTGCCAGGTCTAATTTCAGTCTGTGTACTTATAGCTGAAAGATTCATCATTTCTTAATCCATTATTTATTCCAGTATTCTACTATGTTACAGGCATGGGCCTACCAGTGGAAGAAAACATAAAAGGCAAGTTTCCTTCACAGAGAGTATACTTCAATGAGGAGCTGGCAGACATTAATTGTGTACAAAATGGGGCAAAACACATAATCATAATTGATATTTATTGAGTGTTTACCACACATCAGGTATTAGCTCTGAATGTTCTTATGTATTAAGTCATTTTTTCCTTAAAACAATTTTGGGAGGTAGGAGCCATTGCCCTCTTTTTAAAGATAAAAAAAACGAAGACAAGAGAAACTGTATACTTAGCCAATGTCAGACAGAGATGGGTTAGACAGTGTAGCATGGCTAGCACCCAGTCCTTTTATGTTTTGTTTTTGAAACAGGGTCTCACTAGGTTTCTGAAAGTCCAGTAAGTTTCTGAGGCTGTCCTTGAACCCGTGATCCTCTGGTCTCAGCCTCTCTAGTACTGGGATTACAGAAATGTGCCACCATGCCCAGCTGTTTTATCAGTTTTTAAAGCAGGATAACAAAGCATAATTGTGAATATAAAGTTAAAATAGATGTATATGACAGATTTTCCTAGTAACAGGACTGTGCATACAGTAGGTGCTTATAATGCTTACCAATTTTAAAGCTCTGGGACTATTGAGGTTGATATAGCCTCCCTCTGTAAGTGAGAAGGTCCTCTTGGTACTTGCACAGGCAATATAAGTGACTTATAATGGTCAAACTTTGTTTAATTCCTGGGTCATTTGGAACATTCTGTTGGAATGTGAAAATTTTAGCTACATACTGAGCTTTTTGCATAAAGAGAAATGTCTAGTGCTCACGGTGTGACATCCATGCCTCCTACCCACACGCACATGCTGCATGCTGTAGACAGAGGGCTCACGGCTCTCACACATGCTGGTGGCTCAGTTGTGTCTGTACATTTGCTTCTGTTCTCTCTTACCCAGAAGACCTGTTTAGTCCAGGTCTGCCTTCTCTGAGAGGTGGACTTTCCATTATCCCACAGTGCTTGCCAGAAAAAAATCAGAGTACCTTCTTCACATTCCCAGCACAGATTCGTTTTGATCCATTCCTCATCCCGGGGGCGATGGGAAAGAGCTCAGTGTGGCCTATGAGCCTTTGCAGGTGTGTGTTGGGTCATGGATTTCTTTTTCTCCGCTCACCAGAAGGCCTAGAAAACAGGAAACAGTGAGAAGCCTGCTGAGTTGAAGACCATACTTTAGGAACTAACATTTGCTCTAATTATTAAAACAATTTGATTGTTGTACTGTAATTATACACCAGAGAGAGATTTAAAGTGATGTATCCATATATGCACATGTCACTTTGTGTCTTTCCCTCCCAACCACACCTGGCTCCCCCCTCCCTCTTTGAGGATGTTAGTAAGATTGGCATCAATACTCTCGTATAGGAACATGATATTATTTGATCTGTTTCCTTCTTCATGCCTTCTTTTCCCCTTCACTCATCCCTTCCTCAATCCCCTTCTGCTTTTCTACATTTTATCCAATTTTAACCTCTTCAGATACAGAAATTTTACTATACTCTCTAGTAATACAAAGTTGGGCCTTGTAACACCAAGTGATTCTGAACACGTAACTCCCAAGGGCAGTAAAACACCATGGACAGGTAAAGTCATAATTGACCAAAATTTACTCAACATAACTTTTTACTTTTTCATCTTCAGTGCTGGCAGAGTACAAGAATTATGAGACCAGACATGGACATCTGGTGGCTCCCACAGCATAGTGCTGGGGGTAGAACAGGTAGAAGTGGACAGTGTGGGGTCCTTGAGGAGGCAGGACGTGGTGGCCCAGAGAGCTTTCAGAATGTGTCAGGTCAGATAGTCAAAACTGATCTTAATGTGGAGAGCTTTTCATAATAATAACCTGGCATTTGGGGTAGGGCCTCAAGTAAGTTAGTAGGTGACTAATGTCGCAGAATTTGAATTCACTTTTGGGATGAAATGAAAGGCCAGTTAGCAAAACAAGGAAACAAGTCCTTGGTAGGTGTCATAACCAGGCTGTTTGGAAGCTGGGTAAAAGGGTTTCTAAGGCATGGCTTAAGAAGTATAGGGCACAACAGATGGAACATACACCACCTCAGAGAACCAAGGGATCCCACAGTGTATTTGTTTCCTATTGTCTCAACCTAGTGTAGATTCAAATACAAGACATTTCCTGGGGCTCTATAAGAGAATAAGTTCTGTCTGTACTAGTCAGCTTTCCATCACTGTGATAAAATACCTGGAAGCATTTATAAGGAGGAAAGGTTATTCTGCCTCCTGGTTTCAGTCCATGGTCACTTGATCTAGTAGCTTTTGGACCTACGGTGAAGCAGTACATCATGTCAAGGGAACACATTAAGGAAAGCTGATCACTTCATGGCAGCTGGGCAGAAAAGAAAGAGGAAGAGGATGACACAGGAGTCCCAGAATCCCCTTTGAGGACACAATCCAAATGATCTTCCTTCCTCTGACTACACCACACCTTTCAAATATCCCACCATCTCCCAATAGCACCCCAGAATGGGCGTCAAGCCTTTAACTCATGGGCATTTGGGGAACACTTATCCACACCATACCAGTATCTCATTTGACTCAGAACATGGATCAAATCAGTGCCCTTTGGATTCTTGGTGGTAACAGAGAACAAAAGGAGTTTCAGCAGTTTTGTTCTACATAAATTCCTGAAATACATATCCTGCAGATATTTCTAATGAGGGGATTGCATCAAGATTCCAAAGAAAACTCATCCACAAAGTAGGTTTGATGTGCTCCAAATATCTAGAGCTTGTGTGAGTAATGAAAGACTTCATTTCTAAATGATGTTGATGTTCTTTAAATGTACTATATAAACTGCAAACATGCATGTTTATAGTAAAAATAACCTGACACGTGAAGAAATGTGAAAATGACCAACCTCAGGAATGAATGATCATCCAAAACCAACTCTACAAAGAAGGAATTGGATGAATTACCTGAAAAACAATTCAACATACTCACCTTTTAATAGAGCAATGTAAGCTGGGCTCGGTGGCACATACCTGTGATCCCAATACTTGAGTGGCTGAGTCAGGAGGATAGCAGGTTTGTGGCCAGCCTCAGCACATTAGCAAGGTCCTCCCCAACTTAGTGAGACCCTGCTTCAAAATAAAAAATAAAATAGGACTGGGGGCATACCTCAGAGGTAGAATGCCCCTGGGTCATTCCTCAGTAATGAGGCAGTCAGAGGATCTGGGAACAGGAAGAGTTAAAAGAGGCCATACATATAAAGAACAAAAACAGGGAAAGAATAAGATATAAGAGTAACAATGACCAGGCAAGGTCTGTGGAAATCAAAAGTTCAGCCCCTTCTGTGGGCCTCATTCTGAGGAGGAGCTGTGTAAAGAGGATGGGGGAAATGAAAAAATAAATGGAGACAGGAGATTAGAGCCCACCAGCCCATGAGATAAGGATTCAAACTAAGGATTGAAATTGGGCAAAAGGGACTGTGCCTCCAAGAACCAAGTCAGACCAATCACAGAAGAGCAGATGGGGGACTACAAGAAGGTATAAGAGCCCATCTACCGAGTACTTTAGTAGTTATTCTCTTTCAGGGACTTCTCTCCACTGTGTGAGGGGAGGTGCTTTTGTCTTTTATCTTTTCTTGACTTAAAATAAATCTTTGTACTTCTATACTCACCCTTCTATATCTACTCTGTTGAATTTTAATTTTGCAGACAAGAACCCAATAAGAGGAAAACCTGCATCCTTTTGGGCAGAAAAAGAAGAATTCGGTTACAGTACCTCACACAAAAAATCATTTCGAGGAAAATTTGTACTGTTTTCTTATATGTACTGTTTGCATAGAAGTTTATTACCAGGTTTACATATATTAAATATTCACAATTATCAGAGCTGGGAATGTAGCTCAGGGAAAAATGCTTGCCTGCCATACAAGAGGTCTTGATTTGATCCACAGTACTGCAGACATCCAAATGAAAGAGAAAATAAAGAAATCTCTACCCGCCCTCTAGTGGCCAAGCAATTAAATCCAGTTTGGGGAGGCTCACTCATAAAGATCAGTTTCAGAGTAATAGTGAGGTAAATATTCAAAACCCAGTTTCAAAATAAAAAATAAGCTGGGTCAGGTGTGGGGGTGCACCTCTGTAATCCATGTACTTGGGAGGCTGAGACAGAAGTATCGCAGGTTTGAGGACAGTCTCAGCAACTTAGCGAGACTCAGCAACCCAGCAAGACCCTGTTTCAAAAGTAAAAATAAAATGGGCTGGGTGTATAGCTGGGAAGTAGATGCCACTATGTTCAGTCCCCAGTAACACACACACACACACACACACACACACACACGAAAAAAAAAAGGCTGGACAAAGGGCCTACACCTGAAATCTCAGTGCTTGTGAGGCTGAGAAAGGAGAATTGCAGGCTTAAGGCCAGTGCCCAGTAATTTCAGGAGACACTGTTTCCAAGTAAAAAATGAAATAGGGCTGGGGGTATACCTCTGAGATAGATTGCTCATGATTACCATCTACAGCACAAATTAACAAAGGAATAAATAAATAAATTCAAATTATAAAAATGCAGGTGTTATAACACAGAGGAAGCACTACCCTGGGTTCGTACCCTGGTCCAAAACAAAACAAAAAAATCTTTTTTTAAAAGCCAGGCATGGTGGCGCATACTTGTAATCCAAGTACTTGGGAGGTTGAGCTAGGAAGATCACAGGTTTGCCGCCAGCCTCAGCTACTTAGTGAGGCCCTCCGCAACCTAGTGATACCCTGTTTCAAAATAAAGATTAAAATAGGGCTGGGGGTGTAGCTTGGAGGTAGAATGCCCCTGGGTTCAATCCCCGGTACCACACACACACACACACACACACACACACATATCTTTCTTTTATTGGGTGCATTGTAATTTTACATCATATTGGGGTACAGTGTGTTAGAAAATTACATGCACACAACACTTGTTGCCCTCCCCAGGGGGCCCCATCCCTCACCCTCACCCTGCAAGTCCTTGAGATTGGAATTGGCAATTTTGGAAACATTCATGGCATTATTTCTACTATTCCATGCTTTATCATTTCATCCCCCACCTCTTCTAATTACCCTGTCATTCCCCTGAAGTCTGCTCATCTGTCTGATGTTGTCCTTATTTCCAAATATCTCTCTAGCTTCCACATATAGGAGAAAACATGCATTTACTCGTTCTTTGGGACTGGGTGTACTCAGTATGGGTGACCGTTATCTTTGCTCTTATTGTGAAATTGCATATTCAAGGTGATAATTTCATTAGTCTTTCAGTACGCTAGTATGTGTCTCTGAAGGATAGCTTTTTAAAAATACTCAACACATTGGAGTTCAACTTCAGATCAGCAGAGATGAAAGCAAGCAGTGGTTCACTCCACACTCAAGAGACCAAATGGCGGTGGCTACAGCAGCTGCAGCAGTGCCATCTTGGTAGGACTTTGCCAGCGGCTACCAGCATTGTGGCTCCTGCACAAGACCAACGGAGATGCCAGCGACCTGCTGTGAATCCAGCAGCTGAAGAGTAGCAGCAGTGAAGGCGAGCAGCGACTCATTCCACACGCTACACAGACTCAAACTGCTGCGTTGGCAGAAGTGACAGCGGCGCCATCTTGGTCAGACCGTGCCAACAGCAACCAACATTGTGGCTTCTGCAGGCCACCAACAAGGAAGCCAGGGAGCTCTTCTGGAACCAGCACTGAAGAGCATCAGTGATGGGAGCAAGCAGCAGTTCGATCCACACTTGGCAGAGTCCCCAGGGCCTGGAGGCCTGATCAGAACCTGCGGCAGCAACTGAGCCCACTTCTCCCCTAGAGATTAAGAGTAGTGCTCAACAAGACCATAAGTCAGCGAGATGCCCCAGGGGGAGACCACCCAGCACGGCTACAGGGACTCGCAGGATCTGAGACGGTGCGGATTGCCCCGGTGGAGGTGGGAGTGGGATCTGCTATGAGACTTGGTAGACGCATGGATAAGCAGACAGTCCCTGGAGACATTTGAGTGGGACACACCTGCAGCCCGCGGGTTTCAGCACCCTTGTAGAGTCCCCAGGGATCACCACAGGACATACAGCTATGGTACCTGGGGAAAATTGGACCAAACCAGCTGTCTCTGTGGAAAACATGGAATTCTGTGTTTGCACAGAATCGGGGCAAGGCGACACCCACTGCTTCTGTAGGCAAAGGGAGACACAAGCCCAGGGCCGCCTGATGGTGACACCTGCCATAGGTGTAGATAGAGACATAGGGACAGCCCAAGTGGAGACTGCATAGACCCACGCTTGCAGTGAGAAGGGCAATGGCGGCACTGGTCGCTTGCACAGGTAGTGAGAGGCACCAGGCAAGGGTCCCAATCACTGAAGGAGACCAAGAATTGGGCCTGAAAATGGACATTATACCGAGCAAGTGAGAATAACCATTCAGTAAAGGCTATTCACCTTTAAGGCTCACCTAGTAGCAACTATCTACCGCCAGGATAAGAAACTATAAAAGGAGAGGGATTAGACATAGGATACCTACAGAGAGAGAGAGAGAGAGAGAGAGAGAGAGAGGACTACCAAAAGCAAAAAAGGTATAAACATAAGAAACCTGAAATCATGAAAAGGAAGAATAGCAAAGAAACAATGAGCCTCCACAATCCCACAACAACAGAACCCACCAACTCAGAAGTGCAAAGAATGCCAGAAGGACAATTCAGTACTTTAATAGTAGAAATGATACAGGATTTCCAAAAATAATTCAGAGAGAGCCTGAAAGAATTGAAGAATCAAATAAGCAAAGAATCTGACACCCTGAACAGGAATCAAAAAGAAGCTCTGAAGGAAGTGAAGGATGCAATAATTGAAATGAAGGCATCAATACAGACCATCAACAATAGATTACACCACATGAAAAACAGAATCTCACTCTTAGAAGATGACCTCTCCAAAAATGAACACATAGTATATAAATTAGAAAAAACAATTCGACAGCATGAATGAGACATTGAAGAGATCTCAGTCAGTCTTAAAAGAGCAAACATAAGAATAATAGGCATAGAAGAGGGATTAGAAGCTGAAACTAAAGGAATCAATAATCTATTCAGAGAAGTAATATTAGAAAATTTTCCAAACATAGAAAGAGAGGTCGATACACAGGTACAGGAAACATATATGACCCCCAATAGACAGGATCAGAGAAGAGGTTCACCACACCACATAATAATCAAACTGACTAATGTAGAGGCCAAGGAGAGAATCTTAAAGGCAGTGAGAGTAAAAGAGCAAGTAACATTCAGAGGCAAACCAATAAGAATCACTCCCGACCTTCCAAACCAAGTCATGAAAGCCAGGAAGGCCTGGAGTGACATATTCCAAACTCTGAACGAAAACAACTTCCAGCCAAGATTTGTCTACCCAGCAAAGATATCTATCAAATTTGATGGAGAAATAAAAACCTTCCATGACAAACAGAAGATGAAAGACTTTATGTCTTCCAAACCAGCACTAGAGAAAAGGCTCAAAGAGATTAATTACAAAGAAGAAATAATAAGGAAACACCAGAACCAGAGAAACAGTGATTTCCATCAAACAAACAACTAGGCAAAGAACAAACACTACCTTAAACAGAAATTAAAACTCAAAATGTTAGGAATGAAAACCCATCTCTCAATAATCATGCTGAATATAAATGGCCTCAACTCCCCATTCAAAAGACATAAGGTGGCAAAATGGATTAAAAATCATAATCCATCAATGTTGCCTATAAGAAACATACCTTACAAGTAAAGATTCACACAAACTAAAGGTGAAGGGATGGAGCAAGGTAATCCACGCTAATGGAACTCGAAAACAAGCAGGAATAGCAATTATGATATCAGACAAATTAGACTACAAACTTAAACTTATCAGAAGAGACAAAGAAGGTCATTTCTTACTGGTAAAAGGAACAATCTAGCAAGAGGATATAACAATAATCAACATTTATGCCCCAAACATAGGTGCAACCACTTTCATAAAAGAAACTCTTTGCGACATTAAATCACACATAGATCCCAATACAATAATATTGGGAGGGCCCCAAGCCTCTGCGCCACCTTGGTGGCCTCTGCGCCAGGTACCAGACCCCGGCGTCCCCACGCGCCACCTCGGCAGTCTCTGCGCCTGCCCCGGGCCTCAGATCCCGCCCCCCCTGTGTCACCTGGGCGGACTCTGTGCCCGCCCCTGACCTCAGCGTCACCCCGACAGCCTCTGCACCACCTCGGCGGCCTTTGCGCCCGCTCCAGGCCTCGGCTTCACCTCCGGGGCCTTTGCGCCCGCCCCAGGCCTTGGCTTCACTTCCGGGGCCTTTGCGCCTGCCCCAAGCCTCGGCTTCACCTCGGCGGCCTCTGCGCCAGGTACCAGACCCCGGCGTCCTCACGCATCACCTCGGCAGCCTCTGCGCCTGCCCCGGGCCCCAGATTCCCCCCGCCAAGTCACCTCGGCGTACTCTGTGCCCGCCCCAGGCCTCAGCGTCACCGCGACAGCCCCTGCACCACCTCAGCGGCCTCTGCGCCAGGTACCAGACCCCAGCATCCCCGCGGATCACCTTGACAGCCTCTGCGCCTACCCCGGGCCTTGGATCCCCCCCCCCGTGTCACCTCAGCGGAGTCTGCGCCCGCCTCAGGCATCGCCATCACCTCGGCAGCCTTTATGCCCACCCCAGGCCTCGGCTTCACCTCCGGGGCCTTTGACCCACCCCAAGCCTCGGCTTCACCTCGGCGGCCTCTGCACCAGGTACCAGACCCGGCATCCCCACGCGTCACCCCGGCAGCCTCTGAGACTGCCCTGGGTCTTGGCGTCACCTCAGCGACCTCTGCGCCAGAGCCCGGATACCCTCCAGCGCTGCCACCCAAGACCTGCGCGACTCTCCGGGTGGTCTCTGAGTCAGGAAACGCCCCGGCGCTGACACCTGAGATCTAGGAGCACACGCTCCCCCCTGGGACCCACGTGTGATCCTCTGTGCCACGCCACAGAGCCTGTGCACCCTTAAGTACCCCTACTTGATACCTGGAGCCCGCACCTCCCACGGGCCCGTTTGAAATCCTCAGCACAGCGCATCAGAACCCGGACACCCTCCGGCGACATTGCC
>PVJS01046034.1:0-15981 GCA_004027185.1 Glis glis | reverse complement strand
GAGAGAGAGAGAGAGAGAGACAGGGAGAGAGAGAGCTGAGGCTGGTCGCGAACCCGGATCCTCCGGTCTCCGCCTCCCAAAGTACTGGGATTACAAGCATGTGCCACCATGCCTGGCCTACAGCTGATGTGATGGGAGGAATTAGGTATGTGTAGGTGACTAGCAGCTAATTCTTACTTTAATAGGTTCACGAAGCATGGAAAGGATCTTGGTGACATTCAGGCTTCGGGTCATGTCTACATTGTGATTGTACTGTTTGACAGTGATGTGATCTTTTCCCTGCAGTGAGCTCTTGTGATTTAGTGAACAAATCTCCAAAAGCGAACTAGCGTGGCTTCTATGACATGCCCCAGCTGTCCACGTCCACCAGCTCCCTACAAGATGCATTTCTGAGTGCTTTTTGCTTTTCTGAAATATGAATTTCTTCTCTTAGAAGAGCAAATCTCTTCTTTCTATTCTAATCAATTAATACTTCCTCCCATTGGGTTAGCGATCCAAAGCCACTCTGTTTAAGTCAGCAGCAAACAGAGGCCAACTTAGTTAAACACTGGGCTCCCCTCAGTCATTTATCTCCTAATTTCCCTTTCAATTTTTTGAATACACAGAAGGCCATCTAAAAAAAAAGAGTAATCAAAGCAAGACCTTTTGCTAAGAAATGAGATAAGCTTGTCCCAGATTTCTCAACTCTTCTACTTCTTGGAAAAGGATCTCCATTCAAAGTCTACGATAATACTTTAAATTAATGCTATTCGCACAAGGTTGACTTCTAACCCTATTTCTTTCAGACTTCCCTAATATAGAAAATGGAAGTAGGTGTTTACTTGTGCCAACTGTGCGGCAATCATATTCCTAAAGGACCTGTGAAGAGACAGAAAGAGATGATGCATGGTGCTTGTTTATTTGCCTTTTGAGAGCAAGTTTGCTGTGATAAGCTTTCAAATAAATTGCTGATAAGAATTTAGATTGGTACTTCCTTCCAAGAAAGAACATTTCCAATATATATGTAGAACTTAAAATAATGTTCTACTCTTTGATCTAATAAATCCTCTTCTAATAATCTACTAAGGTGAAACTTGAATATAAAATGATTTACATGCAAAAATAGCATTGCATCATTATTTGTAATAACAAAGTGTAGGAACAACTCAAATGACCTACAAAAGAGGAAAGGTTACAAAATTATGGGATAGAATGAAATAAAAGATTACTACTTGGTCATATTTCAAAATATATGCAATGCTATGAAAAATAGATGCAACTGAAATTTTATCATAAAAATGTTCCAAATTAGCTATCACTATATTCCTAATTAAAGTCATAGAAAACATGAATGGAACCCATCATTATGCATATTGTTTCTATATTGTAAAATAAAGCATACTCTCTGTTTATATATTTATGTATATGTATATTTCTTCATTTTCTATGTGAGACTTTCTTATATTAAAACCAGAAAGCTAAGTAATATTTTTTAAAAGAATGAAATAACTCAGAGGGGAGAAATCTTATTTTTTCTTCCAGGTATCTATGACAAGTATATATATATTTTTTCCCTAGCAATTCATTCTCCTTGTTGATACTCTAGCTTTTAGATCATATGCATCTGGAATGTTGTAGTAAATTATCAGCAAGAAAAATGAGCCTCAGCCATCTTGCCATGATCTTTAATAGAAACATTTGCTTTTTGAACACTTCACAATTTTAAAAGCCTCACATAGGGCAGTCTTGAAAGCATTACTTGTAATATCAGCTCCTTGAGGGTAGAATTTCGTTTTATCAACAATTATATCCTAGCATCTAGAACTTTGCCTAATACCTAGTGGTACATTGATGCATATTTGCTCAAGGAATCAGTGATTTTTTTTTTTGATAACAGAGGTCAAACGGAATCTCAAAGGTCATAATCTCACATGATACGCTGAGGATGTAGGTTTTATTATAGGAAACAGATGTAGAATGATTAATTTTCCCCAAATCACAGAGCTGGGCAGTGGTAGATATGTATCCTCTTACTTAGGACTTGGTTCTCAGTATGATCCTAACAAAACATCCTTGTTTCTTCATTGCCTCATTGAACCGAAAGTCCATCACGCCACTTACTACCTCATCATTCATCAAGACTTTGTTTTCTAGTCAAAATAAGAAGATAGGGACTCGGAATTTATTGCGGCATGGCGAACAGTAATTTCTTATCCTTTTTTCTTCCTGTCTTTCTTCTTTCCTATCAGTAGTTGCTATGAATTGAAGAATTTTCTTGGTGAAATTTTGAGTTTTGCAGAGAATATGGTAAAGATGAGCCTTTAGATCTTGGGATTCCTAGCATTAGGAACAGCCCAAATCCTTATTAGATTATTTTTTCTTAGGAAGGCTTAGACCTTTCTCAACACTTTCTAACATATATTAGGCAAAACAACTTGTTTCTATTCAACTAGTACAAACTTTTACACCCCTACCATCCTATCTCATGTCTACATCCCAATTATTGTGAGCTTTATCCTCCACCAATTGGAAAACAGGCTAAAGAAAGGAGAAAGTCTTGCAAATGCAAAAAGTTAAACCACACCAAGGGCGTTGCTGTGAGCTTCCAGTGCAGAGATGTCCTGGTAGGGATCATCCAAGGGACAGAGGTAGTCACTTCTCAGGCAGGTGCCCTTTACTCTCACATTTGACAATGGCTCACTTCCTGCTTGCTTTTATGTGTGCTTCACAGCCTGGGTACAGGTGACACAAAGCCCGGGGTGTTATTTAATGTAAGGCCTGTGACTTGACTTAGCTCAGTTCAGTATGAACAAAAGTGGCCTACTATTTCACATCAAGGTTGATGTCCTACTGTTCCTTCATACCTCACAGAGTAGATCCTACTTGACTCCATCATACAGCACTTGGTTTTCCCCAGTTTAGCCTTGTTCCAGGTCAACTCGTGACCCTCATGATCACAGCAACGTTGCTCTCACCGTCACCGTGAAAGGCTACTAAAGTGGGACATTACTTTTATCAACAGAGTTAATTCAGGCCACTACTTTAAAGGAAAGAAAAAGTGTTAAGAAATCTAGATAAAGTTCATGTATGTGTGTTTTTAATTTCCTTCTTTATGAGATGTTTATCTTTAAAAATACCCTGAAATATAGCAAGATTCTGACTGAATGTGCACACCTTATTTTTTCCTTGAGAAATGCTATTTTTTGACACAGTAGTGAGTTGAGACTCTAGTTCTCGTTCAAATGTTCATTTAGTGAGTCTACATGCAAGAAGCATTTCATGAGCACTTATCATATATGAGGCACTGAAGATACAGATGGAAAAGACAGGCTCTCTACTCTGATTGGATAGGGAAATGCATATTCATTAATTAGACAAAGAAGTAATCGTTCAATTATAATTTTGGAAAAAAGCAACAAGAAGAACAATAGACATGTCTGTGCATGAAACCTGCTTAGTCAGGGGGTTGTGGAGAAGCTTCCCTGAAGAAGTAAAATTGAACTAAGATCCTAAGGATAAGCAGGTGTTGGCTAAGTAATGTTGAGGCAGCAGGAGGAAAGCCTCTCCAGCAGAGGGACCATCACATGTAAAGGCTGAGGGAGAAAGACGCAAAGAGAATTCAAGGAACCTCTGTTAAGAAGATGGGTGAGACATACCCTTGTCATGTTATAGACTTCTATATTTTGCTGAAGATTTCTATTCAGGATAAAAAGATAGGGACTCAGAATTTATTGCAGCCTGGTCAATGGTAATTTTTCTTCCTTCTTCTCACTGCCTGAAGAATTTTCTTGGTAAAATTTTGGATTTTCTAAAGAATATGGTAAAGATAGGACTTCAGATACTGGGATTCCTAGCAGTAAAAACAGCCCAAATCCTTCTTAGATTATTTTTTCTTAGGGAAGGCTTAGAACTTTCTCAACACTTTCTAGCATATGTTAGGGTTAGGGTTAGGGTTAGGGTTAGCAAAACGACTAGTTTCTATTCAAATAGTACAAAGTTTTACACTGCTACCATCCTCTCTCATTTCTATATCCCAATTATTATGAGCACTGTCCTCCACCAATTTGAAAACAGGCTAAAACAAGAATGAAGGCTTGCAAATACAGAAAGGTTGCAAGCTAATTGTGATCAGCCACTATGCACAATGCTCTATGTTACAGGCTAGAGCTACAACAGTGAGTAGAGATTTTGCCCTCGCTCAGCCCTAGAGATAAATTCTCTAATAAGGGAAGGAAAGAGAAAGCTTCTAACTCAAACCACAAGGTCAATAAACTAGAAGTGATGTCAAAGCTGGCACCTGAAAGGTGGAAGGAATAAAGGGGCCAAGAAAAGTAGTGGAAGTGTGTGGTTGACAGTGAGGAGAGGGCTCATGAGCCAAAGACTGGAGAATAAAAGAAGATGGGCTTGGGGGAATTGAAATAAATAAAACTATGAAGCCAGAAGCAAAGGAAGGTGATTTGAATGTCTGTTTTTTCATCCATTACATAAAGGAGTCATATCAGGTTCCTGCTAGCTCATAGATTTCATGGTACTATTTTAAATTCTGCGTGTATACTAGGTAAAAATTGAGAGGTTGTTAATAAGTTTCTGAGGCCAAAGAGACAAGCAATGACAAAGTTTCTTTAATCTGCCAGTTAAATGTGCATAAAAGTCAGAAAAAAGTGGCTTTGATTGGAAGCGATATTACTGACCCAATTTTCTTTATTTGTAAAAATGCAAACACTTTATGTGAGAAATCAAGATGACCTCATTGTACATGCACTTTCTTCCTTCTTTCCACTGATTTCTACTGAAGATGTCTCATCTTTCCACTTGGATTGAGCTCAGAGTGGACTTAAGGTCTGTGGAGTGTTTATTCAGTGCTGTGATGACCTGCCAATTGTGTCTGAAGAATACATTGATTGTCACTGGGCAGAGTAAATGGGCAAGTGATTGATTTCATGGCATTTATCAAGTTTTTAATTAATGAAGAAGAATGAAATGTCAGATCAGGTAACAGAGCAAGGGTGTTTTCTTGCCTTTACCAATGAGAATTTGGGGAGTATTCATTGATATGGACAACCTACATTAACCAGATTCAATAGTGGCCAATCAAAATAATTTCAAGTTTTATGCAATAAATGTATTGAAAGCACCTGACCAATATGTCATCCATTTGGATTTATGCACAAAATAGGGATGTGTTAACCAAAATATGAAAATACTGCCACAAATATCCACTCTACTAGATGGCTCGAGGATTACAAATTACTCAGGGTTCCCCAATAAGACATATATGAAAATTGAGACAAGGGAAACCAGAATTAGAATACCAGTTGACATTCTAGCTTGTTCCCTGAGAATACCATCCTAATACATGGCTCTTGCGTAAAATGCCAATCAAACACTAAGAATTGTTCAATGTTTCAACACTGACTATTTGCTCAGGAATTAGACAAAATCCCTTCTTTGACCTTACAGATATCTTTGAACTTGGAAATTCTGGTCATTTCACCTTTCATAGGTTGAAGAAAAGAGACATTTATAAAAACAAGCTAAAGTAGAGAGAATGAAAGATTAGGTCTCTTCAGTATGGAAATGGGGAAAGCTCAGGATAGGTACGAATAGGATGAATACATTTATGGGCAACAATTAAGCAGGATTTTATAATCTGTAGACACACTTGCATCCTGTACACCTTGAAACTAGAGTAAAGGAAGCTTGGGACAATTACACTGAACAGAATTACTACTTGGCCTAATTGCAATTGATTTGCGGAACTACTTGAAGATGTAATGAGGATAGTTAAATAAGAATGGGAAATTTTCCAGTTCCATTTAAGTATGATCTGGGCAATGTACAGCATTTCGGACTGGCATCAGATATGTCCTCTCTCATCATAAGCCCAGTGTGGGGGGTCTCTATAAACTAATGAACAGTGCCCTAATTCCTGTTGGCCATTGTTTTTGTTCCAATATTCCTCTGTTGCTTACCATACTCATGGTAATTGACATGTCATATTCAGGCAATATATCTTGGTAATAATGAAGAATTTTAATTACACAGAAAAAGGGCCTCCTATTCTTATTCTATTATCAACTATTGATAAACTGCACCTTTACCGAGCACATGATATTTTGCCATATTCTGTTCTTAGTGGATTTAAACAAGTCATTGGATTTGGATATTAGTCCTATGATTGCCATCATATACTATGCTGATATTCATGTACCCGTTCAAAAGAGTAATCTCAGACACAAATACATTAATTAGCTTTCCTAAAGTCTCACAATAACCTAGTGATGTGGCCCAGATTTAAACTCTGGATGTCTGGCCCCAGAAACTGCAGTTAATTAGTATGATGCTGCCATTACTGTGAACCAAATGGGGGAAGCAATTTAGAAACAATCAGCAATACTCTTAACACTTGTTAGCATGGTAATTTTGACCATTCTTGTCTTTGGACCCAAAGTAGATTTGTCTCTATTGCATTCTTTGATTAGGAAAAGAGAGAAGGCAAAAAGATTGAGTGGAAAAGGATGGGGTCTTTGGCTTTAAATCTTCCTCATTTACTTATCTATTTTAATGCAAGTTGGCACCTTCCATTTGCTTCACCCAAGACTAGGAGTCCCACTAGTCAAAGCACCAGAAAGACTACATGTAGTTCATAGCTGGCCTTTTCTATGTAAATAGCTGGTTGAATATATAAGCAGAGGGGACAACCAGAGTAGAAGCACTTTGGAATGTTTTGATCAAGAAAAAAAAAGTGCTAATGCTCCCAAACAAGTCCAAGTGAAGGGGATGTGAGAAGGTAAGGACTAAGCCAAGCTCTTCCATCCAGCAGTGACCGAGTCAATTCTCTAAGAATTAAGAGAATTAACCTGCTATGTTTGTTTACTAAGTAGGACCTCAGAAAAAGTTTTGCAATACCACATGGAGGCAACAACAAGATAACAGGCATTTATAGATAGTCACACAGAGGTAGGCTGTGTTCTTCCTGGCTACTCTTAAAGGTGCTCTCCTGGCCAATGTGTGTGCCCTGCATGTGTGCATACACACACACACACACACACATACACACACACACACACACACACACACGCACATGTTTTTCTCTCAACTGACCAAGAGAATTGCCAAGAGCAAGTGCTGTGTCTATTGGTTTTATCTTTTAATTCCTGGCCAATTAGAAGAAAATGGTTTTTCCTCCCTTATAGATTAGTAGCTTGACACTTATTTTTCTCTTTCTCTTTTTAATCACAGCAGAATCTAAGAAGAAGAAAAAGGAAGGCAAGAAGCAGGAGAAGATGCTGGATTAAATGATGCCACTTCCTGAAGAACATGAACAGGACATCAGCAAACAGGATCAGTTAACTATTGCATTTATACCTACTGTAGGCTTTTTATTCAAAAATTATCCATAGCTTAAGTACACAATAGGCAAAAACAAAGAGAAAAAAAGTTTGTAGTAGCATTTTTTAAATGTATACCATAGTACCACTAGGGGCTTATAATAAAGGACTGTAATCCTATTTAGTGAGTTGACTTATAGTACATGGCAAATGATAGACAATTGAGGTAAGTTTTTTGAAGTTATGCGATATTTCACATTTTCCTTTTTTTTACTTTTTTTTTTCCTTTTGGCAGCAATTTAAATGTTGTGACCATATAAACTACTTTTCTTGTTAGGTAATTTTTTCACCTAGACTTTTTTTCCCAATTGAGAAAAATATATACTAAACAAAACAGCAATAAAATATAATCACTCTATTTGAGGAAAATATTTTGTTTTCTGCCAATGGATTCTTTTTAAAAAAGATTAGTCAGCAAAATAAGGGAGCAAAAAGCAGAGCAATGTCCTAGTTCAATGTTGACTTTTTTAAAGAAAAGCATTAAAACATTAAATTCCTTCACTTTGGCAGAAATCATTGTTTTCTTGATGAAATTATTTTCCATCTGTGGAAAGAAATACTAGGAAAATAAATCAAGGTGATGCTGAATAAAAGGTGCTTTTGTGTGCAATAATTTGATATTGTAACTCTCCTCTTTTTGCCACCTACACACCCCAGTTCAAATTTAGTGAGAATTTTATCTTAGATACTGGTTAAATCACTCATGGGCACAAAAGTTATACAAGTTCGTGTTTGTTTGTTATGTTTGGGTGCTTCCTATGGGTTGAGCATCCCTAATTCAAAAATCAATAATCCGAAATGCACTAAAATTCAATTGAAAAAGTTTGGGACACAGACATGACACCACAAGTGGAAAATTCCACCCCAACCTCATATTACAGGTTGCAGTCCAAACACAGATGCACAAGACAATTATTGTAAAAAAAATTACTTTCAGGTTGTGTGTATGCAGCGTATATGAAATATAAATAAGTTAGTGCTTACAGTTGGGTCATCCCCAAGATATCTAATTACATATATGTAAATATTCCACACTCTAAAAAAATTAAAATCTAAAACACATCTTGTTCCAGCATTTCAGGTAAGGGAGACTCTACCTGTATCAGTATTTAGTGGGTTTGACTGGTGCTACTAAACTCAACAAACATACCAAAGTAGTCTAGGATTAGATGGAACAGGAAAATGATCTTGTTTTATTGAATAAGTTTGGGCTAGCACAGTACCAATGAGGATCCAAGAAACAAAATACACAAGGGCTGTATGTAGTTAGTTTCCATAAACCAAGAACTTCTACTGTGTTATATACCATAAGTGACCAAGACTAATTTTTACAACTCCCTTATCTGCTGGACTCTAAGCAAGGTCTTTACGTAAACAAATCTATACTTCTACTGTTCAAAGAAACAAAGTCTCAGAAAATTGGCTGAGATTAGCTTCAAAGCATTTCTTTTGACATGGCTGCCTCTAATTCTAAGCTGGTAAGACTCAATAAATAAATAACTATTTACCAAGATGATTGTAGGTCAATTTTCAGAAATGATGGTTTCTACACACCCTGGGCTAGCTACAAAATAGATAATTACATGCATGCTGGTCTGATGATGTAGGCAAAGGGTCTTGAAGCTAAACTACTTTAGCTATCTGGTTTAGTCTAGACTCCAGTTAAGCCAGGAAGGTTGAGGGGGTCCATTTCTCCCACTATGTGAAGCCAACTGCCAGGATAAAAGCAGGATGAACTTCCAGGCATTTTAGGAACTGGTGCTTAACAAGAACAGAGCAATCTATAAAGTGCAAATGACAGAAACATGAGTAGTAAGCATAGTCCTTTTACAAGCTGACCTTAATAGGAAAAAGTACTCCTGGGGATGAATGGAAAAGATGAAAGAAAAACAGTGTCTTAAGTGGGTTTTTGACAGCAAATTTCCAAAAGGTGGAATGATGGAAGAGTCTGCAGTGAATTTTGTTAAGACTCTCAGCTAATGTGGCCCCTCCATCATCATTTAGCCAGAACAGCCCATGAATCGGTAATGAGTTAAGGTGAACTGGAACAAAATCTCCCAAGGGAAAAACAGCCCTGTAAATAACTGTGGCACGCTCGTTCCTTTATTCACAGGGCATGGCAGGAAGCCAGACGGGCAGGAGTGCTCTGCTGTGCCTACTAGGATTCTTAGCAAACCATATAACAAGTCCCTGACTCTGCCCTAAGATAGGGTTGACATGCACAGGGTGTGAAATTCAACTTCCCTGAAGTTTTGAGAATTATTTTACCCCACTCCCAGCCTTGAATACCTTGTTAAATCACAATGAAGCAATGGAACATGAATATAAAGATCCCAGTTCCCCAAATCACAGATTCTCACAAATAGGAAGAAAGACTATGATTGGCATTTCAAAGGGTGTCTGAGCCCATGATCTCTTCCCAAATGCTCTGTTTTGTGAATGTTACCCTAGAGTTCATTAACCCTTGAGGATGGGAAGGGAAATGTAAAGGAGGGATCTGTATTTGTTCAGACTTAGAGTGAAACAACTGACCACACAACTCAGAGGAAGGAAGATTTATTTGCTCTCAGTTTTTTGGAAATTCCAGGTTCAATCCATGGGAGGCCAGGGTCTGGAGCTCAGGGTATGGTGGCGGGAGGCAAGGAGAGGGAGAGCACTTGGGATCTGCTCTCATATCATGAAGGCAGAAAGCAAAGAGAGTAAGCAAGCAAGCAAGCAAATTCAAAGACACAAGCACAATCCATAAGGCCACACTTCCAGGGACCCAGCTCTCTAGCCACACCCCACCTACCTAGGTTACCATCAAGGTCATGGTAAATGCATCACAATGGATTTATCCACTGATGAGATTACACATTTCATTGCTCAATTACATCAACTCTGGACACTAAAACATAAGCTCTTCGGGGGATATTCTATATCTGACCATAACAACAAGCTTTTCATTCATTAATTGGGAGGGTGCAAAGCCACTTCACCAAAACCCTGGTAAAAACAACCTTCCAGTGACCAGAAAGAGCTCTTGCTCAATTCAGTGCTTGCAGCCATCATACTTTCCTCTGCATCCTGAATTACAAATGCTGCCACACTCATGTGCATATAGATGGTGAAGAAGAGGATCCTGCATGAAGACTTCATGCCTCCTGGAACGAGCTCCTTATGTCTTGTTAGCTCTGTTGGAGTGGAACACCATAGGGAGTTGAATGTTCTGGATATTTATCAAGGGATGGTCTACTAAACTGGGTGGGTAGGAAGGTGTGGATGGATATTTAAAAAGATAAATAATTTCATTTGGTGGTAAGAAATTTTGTTGGGAAAAGGAAGATTGTAATCCTTTCCCTATGGAAGAAAGAAATATTTCTTGAAGAACAAAATATTTTTTTCCTGTAAATCCAACCCTTGGATCCATAATTCTGAAATCTTAATTGTGTCATAACTTAAGTGAAGAATGGAGGTAACTGTGCTTTAGGAAACCCTGAATGAAGGAATAGGAAGGGCCATATCTCACAAATTGAATCATTTAAAAATAGTTCCCAGCTGGGCGTGGTGGCACACGCTTGTAATCCCAGTACTTTGGGAGGCGGAGACCGGAGGATCCGGATTCGCAGCCAGCCTCAGCCCTCTCTCTCTCTCTCTCTCTCTCCCTGTCTCTCTCTCTCTCTCTCTCTCTCTCTCTCTCTCTCTCTCTCTACTTAGTGAGGCCCTCCGCAACTTCGTGAGACCTGGTTTCAAAATAAAGTATAAAAAAATAGGGCCGGGGGTGTAGAGTGGAGGTAGAACGCCCCTGGGTTCAATCCCCAGTACCGCAAAAAAATAAATAAATAAATAAAAATAGTTCCCAAACATTAGAACTTTTATCAACCTTTAGTCATGGAGTTTCCTAATAGAGTGAGGTAAAGAGTCTTTCCCCCATTAACCCTCTCCCCCAAAATTAAATCAGATCGACATCCTTGATATTAAAATATCAAAGTATCCAATCTACCTTTTAAAATGTTATCAATTTGGGAAATACATTTATGTAAGAAAAATGGTTATAACGATCTTCTAAGCATCCAGCAAGGAATGCCTCCTTCAAACCCACATGGATTTTAATTCTTCTAGAAATAAAAGATGTGAATATTTTTAATTAAAGTAAAACAAACCATACTCTTAGAAATCTCCTTTCCTCTACTTTCTTGTCCTTTACTCTTTTAGGCACCAAAAATAAATAAAAAATACTCGATCCTGTTGGAGTCACAAATAAGCTAGTGTCATTCAAGAATATTTCAATATATATGAAAGAGGAATGCAGATCTACTCTTAAAATTATTATTATTTAAAAAGAAAACACAATGAACAATAAGCTTAGTTACCTAATTTCTGTAAAGTGATTTTTAAAGCACAAAAATATTAACAAGCAAATATTGATATATTTCTTATGCATTCATCCATTACAACTACTATATTAAGTTACTTGTGGAGCTGGTTAAGGGTGTCATATGTATAGTAATATAATATTATTGCTACATATTTTCCTTTGTTCTATGAAAGTATGCATGAAAGCATACATCTTATCAGAGAATGAAAACATGGAAAATTCTGACTCATATCCCTAAACTCCTGGGAATGCAGGGATGCCTTAGAGAATATACTTGTACAGAGATTGTATCTGCACATGCAACTTGTGTTAAGTGGAGATAAAAATATTACATAAAGTAGCAGGGCGTCCTGGGGCATGCTTGTAATCCCAGTAGTTGGAAGGGTGAGACAGGAGGATCGCAGGTTCATGGCCAGCCTTAGCTACTTAGTGATGCCCTCTGCAACTTAGTGAAACCTTGTTTCAAAATAAAGAATAAAAAAATAGGGCTTAGGTGTAGCTCAGAGGTAAAATGACACTGGATTCAATCCCCAGAACCACACAAATAAAAATACAGAAAAAGGGAAAAAAATACATAAAGTAAACTAATCACAGAGAATAGATTTTCCCTTCTGTCTTTTGATTGTCAAATCTATCAAAAACCGGGTAAAGCTCAAAATACCTACTTATATTCTCGAAAGGTACATGAATGTCTTACTCACTATGAATGGCCAGCTGATTAAGATATTTTCAATGAATTACATGAAATTTAGGCTTATAAAATCAAAAGTTGTAAGTTTTTAAGGTAGCCAATGTGTGTGTGTGTGTGTGTGTGTGTGTGTGTTACTGGGAATTGAACCCAGGGGCATTCTACCTCTGGGCTACACCCCCAGCCGTATTTTTTTTATTCTTTATTGCAATGTGTGCATGTATGATGTTGATACCCTGACATATATCAAAATGTATAATTACAATGCACCGATAAATGAACATAAAAAAAAAGAAACAGGGTGTCACTAAGTTGCGGAGGATCCTCTGGTCTCAGCCTCCCAAGTATTGGGATTACAAGCGTGCGCTACCACGCCAGCTAGGTAGGCAATTTTTTAAGGTAGTCAATATTCTTTCTGAAAAAATAGGTACCACACTATTTTTAGAAGAACATGATAAATGTAAATTAAGCTTGTCTTGAAGACATATTCTTGCCATCATGAATATCAGGTTATTATTTTTTGCTACCATTCAGGTGTAATTGTTAATATTTTCTCATTCATTGCTCATGGTGATGGGATTAAATGGATATTGTACCAAGATATAACCTGAAACTTGGTATGAGGGGAAAAATTGCTAACCATAGGCCTCCAGAACTAAGATAGCTCCTTTTAAATTTTGTCTATTCTTTTTTTTTTTTTTTTTGCGGTACCGGGGATTGAACCCAGGGGCGTTCTACCTCCACGCTACGCCCCCGGCCCTATTTTTTATACTTTATTTTGAAACCGGGTCTCTCGAAGTTGCGGAGGGCCTCACTAAAGAGAGAAAGAGAGAGAGAGAGAGAGAGAGAGAGAGAGAGAGAGACAGGGAGAGAGAGAGGGAGAGAGCTGAGGCTGGCCGCGAACCTGGATCCTCCGGTCTCCGCCTCCCAAAGTACTGGGATTACAAGCGTGCGCCACCAAGCCTGGCTAAATTTTGTCTCTTCTTAATGAAGATGGAGTGAAGTATATATAGCGCTCCTGCCTGAGCCATAGGATAGTATAGTATAGTAACTACTATACAGAATTATATGACTAAATTTCAGGACTAAGGAAACCATTCTTAAGATTTTGTTTCACTGCCTTCTTAAGAAAATAATCTTTTGTGCCCTTATCCTTGGACATTTTAGTCATATTCAAAGCACTATCTATTGTTTTTATATCAATAACCACCAGAAATCTTTCTCTTTTTCAGTCTACCTTTTTATTGCATTTGTATTTCACATGTTGATGGCAAGGGAGCACTGTGGAACATCGATAATTTTGAGAGTGTATGCAAATTATTAATCACATTATAGTCATTTCTAATAGGCAAATGTTTCATCATTATTTGTACATGAGCATTTTTAATGCCATACCAGTGAAAATATGATCTATTTAAATAGCAAAGAGGTAGAAAGTCCATATGTAAACTGCAAAATGGAGCAGCATTCTTATGAATGCTCTTTGGTAATTATTTAGTCTATTTGAAAAATATCTTTGTAAAATGCTAGATTCATTATAACATTGGGTAGTAGGATAAAAGTAAAAATACTAAAAGACTTTGACTAATCCTTTGCTTTAATAATTATGTAAACAGAATTCAGTTGAATTACAATTATCTGCATAATGTGATGTCAGACATTTGGAGAAGAAAACAAATAAAATTTAGAATCCATGGTCCCCAGCCTTGTTCCTTTGTAGATCCAGAATATACAAGATTTTTTAAAATAAGAGAAAGAATTAATAATGTGACAGAATAGAATGATAATGTTTGCAATGACTATGGGAGGCAAAGTCTAAAAGTTTCAAAGTAATTAGAGAAGATTTCATAGGTGAAGATTAAAGGGTTGGTATGTTCCTTGGAGGATGGATGGTATTTGGATGGAGTTTAGGTGGGAACTTAATGCAAAGTTATGAAAAAGATACAGACTCAGGAATACTAGCAATATACAGGATTTATTTATTTATTTATTTATTTATTTATTTATTTATTTATATTGCGGACCGGGGATTGAACCCAGGGGCGTTCTATCTCCGCGCTACATCCCCGGCCCTATTTTTTATACTTTATTTTGAAACCGGGTCTCACGAAGTTGTGGAAGCCTCACTAAGTAGAGAGAGAGAGAGAGACAGACAGACAGACAGAAAGACAGACAGGGAGAGACAGAGAGACAGCTGAGGCTGGCCGCGAACCCGGATCCTCCGGTCTCTGCCTCCCAAAGTTCTGGGATTACAAGCGTGCGCCACCACACCTGGCGTAATGTACAGGATTTAATAGAGCTAAACTAATTTACCTAAAGTTTAAGGTAGCATCATTAAAACATTTTACACCATCATGTGACACTGAATTTGGTATTCTTGGGCATAATTCTTTTAACACTCACACACACACAATTATTAATATAAGTTTCACAAAACATATCCATATTATGTGTTATATACTCTGATATATTTTTCTTTTATTTCATTTTTAAAAAGCTGATTGCAAGCTATTCAATTGAATGTATAATCTATGTATGCAGCAAAATCCTTATTTGAGCATTTTTTCCTTAAAGACACTTGACATCTAGCCAAAACTTTATCTACTATGCAAGAATTAGTGTAGATACTGAGCTTAGGACATTGTTCCTTTAGGGAAAGAAATATACTGCTGCAACTTCTGTTCACTGACAGGACTTTTCTTTTCACTATTTTACATAATCATTCCTAACAAAACCAAAGCTCTATGGGCAAGAACTTAGAGTTTCCTTTTCCTCTCTAGGGTTGAAGGGGTTACCCTGATGAGGCTATACAGGTGGAGAAGGAAGGACAGCAGTCTAGCAGCAATTGATCATTTCCCCCTATTAAACCTTTAAAAGCTGCTGCTGGTGAGCAAATATGAATATATCATTCCTACTACTTGATGGTTGTTGCTAGATAAATCCTAAATATAGCTAGATAGAGCAGAATACACCAAAGTCATGCTGAGCAAGTTGCATCACATGTATTTCAGTCAACGTTCTCAATACTGTATCCAAAGCACCTGATCACCATGACATAGAGGCAAGAGATTTATTTGTTCACAGTTCAGGAGATTTCAAGGGGTCAGTCCATGTTAGGCCAGGTAAATATTGTGGAGCTCAGGGCATGGTGTGGGGAGCAGAGAGAGCACTCAAAATGGCTCTGCTCTCACATCACAGAGGCCAAGAGAGAGTGCAAAGGAAGGAGAGACCATATATAATTCCCACGGCCACACCCCCAGAGTCCTCTCCTTAGCAACCAAACCCCACCTCCATCATGGCTGCCTTGTCTCCATGAGGCCTAGGTGGACATTCTAAATCCAAACCATAACAACATGGTATCCTGTAGTGAGCCATTTAGTGTCTATGAGGGCCTACAAGTAATCTGGAGAATTTCCTAAAAGGAGAATAGATAAGAGAAGCTGTGTCAAGTGTATTTTATTTGTCCACACAGGTCCACCTTTTGCCTTCTCCATTCTCTGTTTCTCAGGAAGATGACCCAGGCAACCTGGCCTTCTACTTCTTTTTTTTTTTTTTTTTTGCGGTAC